>PVIU01004686.1:0-123259 GCA_004026605.1 Ondatra zibethicus
GTGCTGCTAATGGATTGTACTAGTAGGAGCATAGAAGACAGTGGGGTTGAATGGGGTTTGATGAGCAGGGACTGGCTCAAAATGTTTCAGAGGAGAAGAATTTTAGTATGTTGCTTAGAGCTGATTCTTGTGAGATTTTGATGAAGAATGTGTCTGCTTTTCAGCCCTTGTTTGAAGAGTCTTTCTGGGGTATAAGTGAAGAGTTTTGGATTAATTCCATTGGTAGAAGCAACTTCAAAACAGCCTCATATAGACTCTGTTCTGTGGTTAATAGTGGTAACTCTAATGGAGATTTATAGTTAAAAGGAGAAAGCTGAGGAAATAAAAATGTAAAATGTATGAATTGAGAAAGGGGGCACCAGGAAGTGGAGGGAAACTAAGTCCCCTGTTCAAAGAGATAAACAGATTAAGAAATTGAATAAAGGGAGTGGTAACCTCAGGGCAAGATCCCACCCAGCTAAATTTCCAACTTGTGAAAAGAGTTAAAGAAAAGCTGGGTGTGCTGATGCACACCTTTAATCCCAGCACTCTGGATGCAGAGGCTGGTGGATTTTTGATTTTGGTTGGCACGGTCTACAGAGCAAGTTCAATGACAGACAAGCGTAGACAGTGAAGGACAGAAAGTTGATAAGATGTCATTGAATGAGGGAGTCATGTTCTAGTTCCAGCCAGCAACAGAAATTGGCAGCCATGTTTACATGTTTCTGGAGTTAAAATAGAAGAAAGGGGCTGTGGAATTTGGCTCCACATCTAAGGAACACCTGTAAGGCCAGGCATATGTCAGAAGTGTCTCCCTGAATGGAGGCCTAGAAATGCCTTTGTGTGAAGCTTGTGAACTTGAAATCTTGACTGCCTTGGATATCCCAAGATGCTAGAGGTGCAAGAGTTATATGATACCTGCCTAAGGAAACTGCTAATAGAGAGTGGGACCAGCCCAAGAGAAAGAAGTATGGTATAGTCAACAAATCTGAAAGGAGCTGGAGATCTGAAGAGCATTTTGATATTAAACATTGAGATGCAGAGTTTGGATTTGGCCTAGCTGGTTTTTGTTTTGGTCCATTATTTCCTCACTATGCTCCTTTCTCTACATTTTGAAATGGTAATATATATCCTATATAATGGTATGTTGAATGTATCTAATCTGCCTTTTTATTTTGGTCTTACAGGGGGTTACAGTTAAAAGATTGCATGAATCTCAGAAGAGTGTGAAGTTTATACGTTTAAATACATTTGAAACTGTTTTAGATTATGGGTATAATGGTAAGAATAAAATATCATGGGTCTCTGAGGGAGAGCAGAGGGCAGCGGGCCATGAGGGGCAGCAGGTCTCAGGCAGGGAGCTGTGCGGGAGGTGAGAGACCTCACCTGGTCAGCTAGTCTCACAAAGAGCTGTGGCGGGTGAGAGACAGAGATGCATAGACATGCCATACAGAGAAAGTGGGTATTTATTTATGGAAGGGAAGGGGAAATGGAAGAGGGAGGGAGAAGGGGAATGAAGAGAGAGAGGCAGAGAGAGAGGGAGAAAGGGAAACAGAGAGAAAGGACGGGGAGAGGGGAGGGGAAGCTACCTGTTCAGGACAGAGATGGAAAGAGAGAGTTCACAAGCTTGAAGTGGAAGGAAGATCTGCTTGCCTAGGCAGAAGGGGAAGGGAATAGGCAGGGATTGTCTCTTAAAGGGACAGGACAGATCATTATATTCCCATCTCCTTTTTATAATAAAAGGGAGGTTAGGCACAACAGGTTAAAGGAATTGGGATGGCAGATTCTCAAGACTGCTTCCTGCTTATTTGTGGGTGTTGTCTTGGGGGGGAGGGAACCTGAGAAAGCTGGGTGCTAATCACATCCTGGGATAGCTGGTCTTTTTGCTCCTGTCTGGTGTTGGTGATATAAAAATGTCTGTGTCTGGTGTCTCTTAAACCTGTCTAAAGCAGAAAAGAAAGAGAACATTAAGTCTAGGGAAAAAAATTAGGACCAGGGAACTGAGAAGGGTGTATTTGACCTGTTTAAGGTAGATCTTTTAATGTGGCTCTCTGGAACTCACAAGAATTTTTTGGGTGTATGGAAAACATAAATTTTAAACAGAGGCACATTTATATCCAAATGACTGTGACAGGGATTTTTTGCACAATGAAAAGTATCTTTAAGACTATGAAAGGCAGCATAAGAGAGAATATTTTATTGAAATTTGTTTGGTGAGGCTGTCCTTTTAAACAACAAAACCTTTCAGTTGTCAAACTGCATCAGGATCTTTGAGAAGAATAAAAGTTTATTTGAGTTATTGATTAAAAATGACAGATAACTTACTTGGTTGTCACCTAGAGGTACTCTTCAGGGTCCTTTATGTTCACTGAGGGTCGTATTTGCCTTTTGCTGCTTAGTGCAAGGCCTACCAGGCTTCAGAAGATCTTGTGGGCTAAAAAAAATCTATAAGAAGACAAGCCCACCTTGACCTGAGCAGCTAGGCTGTCAATTCCAGCAATTCTATCCACTGTCTGGAGATCTTCAGTTTAGACAAAAGGTAGTTTTGCCCAGTAGTCAACACTTGACAGTTGAAATGAATTGCAGATGGACATTGTTTTGTACCCATTTGTCTTCTGTTTTCTTTGGATGAAATAGAGTATTGCTGCTAGGAGCCAACCTGTCTCTTTTCATTATGAAAAGTTTTTTAATAATTAAATATTTAAATGCCACACTCACCAGATCTCTGAGCAGCTGAGAGTTGTTTATCAGGTATAACTACAGTGTAGAATCTGGAGATTCTATATGCCTGGAGAGCTGGGTCCAACCTAGACTGTACTAACTCTTAACAGGTAAGATTTACACTCATAAAAAGACAGAACTAGAAAAAAACTGCTTGCAATAGGTTAATGGCAGAACTGACAATAGTAGATAACAGCTTGCTATATTTTATATTGTATTTTTGTAAGAGACTTAAAAGTACAACCAATTTAAAACATGAGACTTATTGTTTTTGTAATTTGAAATGAGATACAATGAACAGACAATTATAACCTTTAACAGTAAACATGGGTGCATTTATGTTACATTTATGCACATAAACACACACACATACATAGTGAACAGGAATTGGGTGAAGTGGATGCTCTTGGTGGGCCCTACCAAAGGCATACCATTGCACAGAACACACATGTAACAGAGTTAGCACGAGGAATTTAGAGGCAAAAACACAACAAGTAAACCAGGGGAACAGGCAGGGTATACTTCAGTAAAGGTGGTGGTACATGATCACCTGACCTGGCTCTCAGTTAAGATGGTGGTGAAGTCACCTGACCTCATTTAAGATGGTGGTAAGGTCACCTGACCTCAGACAAAATGGCAGCGGTCATGTGTTGTATGGAAAAGCCACTTTTTTAAGCCACAGGAGTTTTAAACATAACAAGAGGCCTGATCCGCCCTGTTGCTGAGCTGCCGCACCATAAGTCATGGCAGTGAGCAAAGGTTAGGAATGAAAAGAGCTGCCTCTGAGATTTGACTAGCCTTGTCGGTTTCTGGAGGACCAGCAGTAGCAGGGATAGTTTGAGGAAAAGCAGAGCTGATGGGACACTGGCTGAACATTCACAGGCAGGTGGCTGATAGTTTGAGGGTTTATATTCCATAGCCGAAAACGTGAAAACAGCAACATCACAAGGCCTGCAGAAGAATGTCTTCTCTTACAGGTGGGGTGTTGATGAAGCCAATTGGCCCTGGTCTGGGTGACTCAAAAGCCAGAGAGACTAGAGGCTGCTCTAAGAGGTCACTCATGGGGGGACCACTTACCAGTGGCTGAAAAGAAAAGAGAAAGAAAATCCGAGGGACCTCGGCCCCCAAAGCAAATGCATTGCTCAGCGTGTGTAGTGTTAGCATGGGAGGACTACCCTGGGTCATCTGATCATGATTTTAGCTATAGGAAGCAACCATAGATGAATATCAGCAAAGGGCTCAACCATAGCCATGAAGGCTGTGGCTGGGAGCAATATGGTTAGCTGACTGGAAAGGGAAAATTTACCACTGAAGCTGCTGGTTTAAAATGGTGCCATTCCCTGAGTTGTGGCAGTGGGCAATGGGCCATGAGGGGCAGTGCGTCCCAGGCAGGGAGCTATGTGGCGAGTGAGAGACCTCAGCAGGTCAGCCAGCAGGGCAGCTGGTCACACAAGGAACCACGGTGTGGTGCATAAGAGACAGAGACAGAAAGGCATGCCATGCAGAGTGAGATTGGATATTTATTTAGTGGGTTATGGAGGGGAAGGGGAAAGGAGAGAGAGGGAGAGAAACAGAGGGGGGAGAGGAGAGGACAGGAGAGGAGAGGAAAGGATAGGAGAGGAGAGGGAGGAGAGGAGAGGAGAAGCTACCTCTTCAGAAGAGAGACAAAAGGAAAGAGTTTGCAGGCTGGAAATGGAAGATCCACTTGCCTCGGTGGATGGGGGAGGGAAAGGGACAGGACAGACTATTATAATGGGGACTTTTAAAATTGAACTGAATGCATTTTTGCCTTATTATATGGTTTTAAACCTTTGGGGGCCAGGGAGTGGAATGTGGTAGTTTGAAAGAAAATGGCCCCCACATGGAGTGTCACTATTAGGAGGTATGGAAATGTTGGAGTAATTGTGGTCTTGGAGGAAGTGTGTCATTGTGTAGGCAGGCTTTAATGTTTCATATATGCTCAAGATACCACCCAATGTCTCAGTTTACTTCCCGTTCTCTGAATATTGACATATAGCAGCTCCTTCTACAGCACCATGTCTGCCTGCATGCTGCCATGCTCCCCGCCATGATGACTGTAGTATGAGTTCTAATAGATCTGAATCATAAAAGCCGAGAGTCATGCATAGAAGAAAATGCTGAGAGATCAGAGAGACGAAGGAGCCAAACTGCAGCCACCTTACCCACTCAACTTCCCAGCCAAAAAAAGAGAGTTCCTGTTTCCTCCCGCCTTATCACTTCCTCTCCTGTCCCCAGCCATACCACTTCCTGTCTCTCTGTGCAGACCTCCAGACATGTATGTGACTAGCCCTAGTCTCTGATCTTCAGGCAGGCTTTATTTGTACAAACAAGATATCACCATAGATGCTAATGGACTAAACCTCTGAAACTGCAAGCTGCCACCTTAATTAAATATTTTTCTTTATAAGAATTGCCACGGTCTCAGTGTCTCTTCACATCAACAGAAACCCTAACTAAAGCACCAACTGACAGTATGAAAGAAAAGTTTTTGGGGGGGTTAATACTGAAATAAAAATTGTGAGTAATTTCTTAAGCATTGAAGCAAAATGGAAAAAAAGAGCTAGCAATAAACATCTCAAAGTGAATAATAGAAGAAAAACTAATATTTTTCTAAGTTTTGTATGAGAACTGATTTGTTATTCTTATTTATAATTTTTGGGAAAATATTTAAGTGGAAAATCTCTTAATTCCTAGTTTTAGATTAACACTTATTATAAATTAGTATGATAAGACCCAGGGAGATGATTCAACAGACAAACGGGGTCTGCTCCGGTCCTTATGAGCTGAGTTTTATTTCTGAGACACATACGAAGGAGATAATCAACCCCTCCCAGTTGTCTTCCAACCTCCACATGTACATTGTGGTACACATGTACATCCACAGAAAACTAATAAATAGTGTAATGAAAATAACATGAAAAGTTGACAATGGAATTTAAGAATTTCTACTGGTCATTATAACTTTTTATTTATATTTTAATTTACTTCATTTTATTTTTCTGTGTATAAACGTTCTGGTTGTATGAATATAAATGTACCATATGCATTCTTGGTGCCCAAGAAAGTCAGATTAAGGTTTTTGATATCCTGGGACTAGAGATGTGGTTGGTTGTGAACCTATATGTTGGTACTGAGTATCCAACTCAGCCACTCTGCATGATCAGCAAATAATCTCCAGATATAACGTTCCAAATTTTATAAACCAAATAACTCAAAACATCTAGTAATATTTTCAGGGTTATAAGAAAACTGAGATTAAATAGAAACTATGAAAATATATTTGTTTGCTTATTTACATTATATTTATATAAACAAAGCCTTGATACTTATTTGACTTTGAAGCAAAGCATGAATATATGGACCGATAGCATGGAAAAACGTCAGGGTAGATACTTACAATAAGGATACTTACACATGTATTTCACTCTGTGTGTGTGTGTGTGTGTGTGTGTGTATTTAAATATTTATTTATTTTCTATACTCAAGTTTAGCTATGTATGAAGAGTTTATTTTTATTTAGACTATGAAACAATATTGAAAAAGTTGTCAATATGCTTTTCACTTGTTGTTAGACAATAATATAAGCAGGCCAGAATTTAGAAATATTCTGCTTACTAATTTTCGATAATTTCTTTAATTTTTCAAGTTACAATATACTTACAAACTTTCTCACTTATCTTTAGTCTCTTCAAACTTTCCCAAATAACTCTTCTTACTCTCTTTAAAATTCATCGTCACTTTTTCATTAATTGTTATATGCATATATGTGTTTGTACATATATTCCTAAATATAACCTGATAAGCTTGTATAATGTTCTGTGCATGTAGTTTTAGAGCTGACGATTTGGCATTGGATAACCAACTGGTATTCTCTTCCCCCAGGGAAAACAGTTTCTCCACTCTCAGCTCTCCTTAGTTGCCTGTAGTTATTTGCGTAGGACGGAGAGTTTGCTCTCTTTCTCTCATCTACTTTGGCTTGTCTATTGTTTATTTGTGTAGGACGGAGAGTTTGCTCTCTTTCTCTCATCTACTGCAGCATGTCTATTGTTTATTTGTGTAGGACGGAGAGTTTGCTCTCTTTCTCTCATCTACTGCAGCGTGTCTATTGCTGTTCTTGTTCAGCTTGTGTGTAGGCAGTCATGCTGGTGAGACTTTATCGGGAGACATGGTCTCATAGCAAACTTTCTGATCCTCTGGTTCTTACACTCGTTCTGTCCCCTTTTCTGCAAGGTTCCCTGAGCTTTAGGAGCAAGAATTACTTTGTAGCTACATCTGTTGGGACTGGGATCTCCAACCCAGTATTTTGACTGGTTGTAATTTTCTGTAATAGTCTCCATCTGTTGGGAAGGGAAATTTCCTTGATTATGGCTGAGGACTAGACTTCTATGTAGGTATAAGGACAGTTATTTAGAATGCAGTTAGGGATTGTGATGGTTTAATAAACTGGTTCCTTCAAGATCCATGATTTTTTTAGTCCTGGATAATTTCTGCCAGTTGAGTTAAAAATGTTTATTATGGCCCTTTTACATTTTCTCTGTAAAACAAGTTGTAAATGAGTGAATAATACAATTCCATTATTTAAAAGATAATTTTAAGATATTTCAAAATTTGCTTCAGTATCTCAAAATACAATAAATGACATCATGCTTATTCATGTGTCTGTCTGCTTGTTTATTTATTTATTTATCTATTCATTTATTCATGTATGTCATTTGTAAATGAGGACAACTTATATCTCACTGCTCTCTAGGCCAGGAAGAGGAATAATAAAGAATATTTTTTGTTTGTGAGAGCTGGTTTCCTTGTGGACTCTTGTTATAATAAAAGGCATATAAAGAAGAGTAGATGCCTGCATCCTCTTCCATAAGGGAACCAATCTTGTTCATGAGTTCATTTCTTCATCCTTAATGATGTGTCAGTGTCCCTACTTCTTAAATACGATCGATTCAAATTCTTAATGCTTTTGCATTCAAGATGGGTTTCCATGTGCTCAGACTGCAACATCATCTTTATTCTTCCTTCTCTCCTAGTGGAAGGCTGAACAGAACTCCTCCAAACTGTCCGTATCTGTGGAGGACCAGCCTCAATAAAATACTTCTTACCAGGGTAGGGATGTGGGAATAGAAAAAGTATGTGAAGACACATAAAAATAATAAGACAGAAAACATAAGACAGTATCGGAAGAGCATTTCAGGAATCACTCAAACCCTGAAGTCCACCAGCGTTTATTTTTTCACACCTTTTATACACAACATAAACTGGGGTAGAAGGTAACAAAAGACTTCATTAACATGATACAACAGGTGAACTCACACAGTCAGCTCTGAGACTTCTGATTATTAGCATTCTGTTGTCTAGGCAGTGAGATGTTCCAAGTCACAGTACACTAAGTCACTACACTGAAAACTGTAGGGCACCTCGTCCTTACAAAAGAAAGCAGCAGAAGCACATTTGCATATCCGGACCGCTTCAGGATGGCACTGAGCTATCTTAACTTAAAAAGGGGCCAAGCAACCACCTCCTGAATTAGAAGGTGCAATTGTGCCTATTAGTTCCCAGACTCTCTGACCGTCAGGTAAAGTGAAAACTGGCCTGCATTTTTCAGCCTCCACACAAATCCTAACTCTCAGCTTGTGAATGTCCCCTTACATGAATACAGACCCTTGTAGGTGTGCTAAGAATCCTCCTGGGAAGAGGAGGCAAAAGACCAGAGTGAAACTTGTATAATATGGCAAAGGAAGTAAGAAGATGAAATAATTTAAAGATTAAATTAGACCACAATCCAAAGAAGGCAAATTAGGTTTATGAAGTGAAAAAATGCAAGAAAACAGATAATCCCAAATGCGGTAGTTAGAACATAGATTGCCTTAACATTTTAATTTTAGACATATTGTACAGAATTATCCCAAACAGTTGATAAGCAAAATATTAAGCATTGCATAATTCCTCTACCAGATGTGGTTGGATTTTTCATTGGGTCACGAGCTCACACATAATAATATGGAGAATTATAACTTAAATTCACTCCTTCCTACTAATCTGCATTCTGTCGTGTACCCTCCACCCCCATCTTAGTTCCTCTCTCCTGGCATCTGTCTCGTGCACCGAGATTCCCCCTGCTACTTCCTCTCTCTGTCTGCTCAGAAGTTCTGTCTGTACCTCCTGCCTAGACATTGGCTGTTCAGCTTTTTATTACACCAATAACAGAAATATACCTTCATACAGTGTGCAAATATCCCACAACATCATAATTTGTTAAACTATTTTATCTTATTTTATTTTTTGGTTTTTCGAGACAGGGTTTTTCTGTGGCTTTGGAGCCCGTCCTGGAACTAGCTCTTGTAGACCAGGCTGGCCTCGAACTCACAGAGATCCGCCTGCCTCTGCCTCCCGAGTGCTGGGGTTAAAGGCCTGAGCCACCACCACCAGGCTAACTATTTTATTTTTTAACATTTAAAATGTTTTCAAAACTTTGTCCTATAAAAATTCTGTGACAGACAACGTTGACCATTTGTGTATAACGAATTTCTTAAGAAGGACTTTTTTTAAAAAGTATAAACATGTTAAGATGTAATGTATTGGTTAAGTTTCTTTTAAGAGAATTTGAGACTGTGTCCTTAGCTCGTTTTATGAGCGTATTACCCAATACTGATTGCTGGTTCCAGGACCATTGAATATTTCCTACGTGAAATAAATCTCAGTGCTTGACCTTTGCAGTCCAGTTGAGTTTTGAAAGCTATTTTGACTAAAGGTTTGCTATCCATTTGTGTGCTTCTTTTTAAATGGATTTCCCCATTGTCCCTATTATATTTTTCAGAAAAATATAAACATTTTATTAAATAAATAATTTTTAAACAACAAAGAATTTAGTCACTTTTTCTTTCACTGTCATGCATCTCTTTAAATTTAGTATTTTTGAATAAAAAACATTTTAAATGATATATATTCTAATTATCTTGTATTTCTCTTGAATTAATGAATCATTTATTTTTAGAATTGTTTCTACCTTTTTATTATTTTGAAAAATTTATTTGTTTTGTTGTTTAAGCTAGGTTCTCTAATAATATCAATAACAACCACAATATTTTTATTAATTGACACAAGTAAATAAAATTATTGAAAAGGAATTTTGATCCCTAATATTTACTGAAAATTTGGATGTCTAGGTTTTATTCTAACTTTACGTAATGGCTTAGCTTGATTTTTGAACTTTTATCCCTTTCAAATCTAAACCAAATAATAAGCCATCAATCAGTGGGCAGTTCTTTCAACTATCAACATAATCACGATAATCTCCCATAGATATTTCTGCTAGTAAACCTAATGTAGACAATTCCTTATTGAAACTCTTCCAGGGGATATAGACAGTGTCAAGTTGATGGGTAAAATTATCTGTCATCATCAGGTACAACAAACCTTTGTTGAGACTCTGTCCGTTGACTTTGATCTTCCCTTTATTTCCATTGTAGAAACTAGTTAAGAATTGGGTTGTTCCTTTCAATGTCAGGGTGTTCTCAGCTGGAGGAGGAGCTGACACAGTCCAAATGAAGCAGCTCTTTATATTGGTTTCAATGATGTCCTTCTTGATTCAGGTTTTTACTCATCCACCTTGCTCACATCAGACAATTGCTACTGATGATCTTAGCCCAACTGCTGTCAGTGCTGCATCAGAAAAACTATCCCTTGGCATCTACCAGTGTGCTATGGTTTGTCTTACAAGGGTTCATGTGTTGGAAATTTGTCTCCCACAGTGACGGCAAATGACATTTTTAAGAAGCAAACTTTGTGTTACTAAGTGATATCCTCAGGAGTGAAGCAGTCTTCATAGAACCCCAGTTAGTCTCAACAGAATTCACTGTTATAAAATGTCTCTTTGATGTCTTAGTTCCCCATGTGGTCTATTTAAATGTTCTCACCACAGTGTTACACACTATGACGCCCTCATCAAAGCTAAGACAGTGTCATAGCCTCCTACTTCCATAACTGGGAACTATGTTTCCTTACAAGAGAACTTATTTTCACATTTAATTACAGTAATAGCAATGAGATTAATGCTGCATCTGACTATAGATTGGCTATTGAATACAATGTTTTGAGTATATTATTCTTTTGGTTTGAAATTCATGTGTACGTGTGTGTGTGTGTGTGTGTGTGTGTGTGTGTGTGTGTGTGTGATTCGTTTTGTAAATTTTGAAAGACTGAGACACAGAGGCTAGGCAATCAGCCTACACTACAATAGTTGATAATAGACATTCTTACTTTGAATTAGGATAATGGTTCCTCTATTTTCTGTTCACGTCTACTTTGAAAAGAATTTAGAATAACTTGTTCTGCTCACAGCCAGAGCTGGCAGTCAAACTGGATGTATTTGTCCAGTGGTCAAGTGATTCATTGTCAGCTACTCTATTTTCTGGCCAGCAATCAGATTCTCTTTTAAATTTTGACTTGAGAAACAGAAACTATAAAAAATCAAATAGCAAATAGTACTAGGACTGTAAGTACAGCTGCAAAGTCCTGCAAATCTTGAAAATGGAAATACTTCTAATAATTTTGCAATTATATAAGTATATAATAATAGCAAATGGGTAAGTCATACTTGCCATGAGAGGCAAAATGGTAGAATAAAAAACAGAAATATTTATTGATCCACATTATGCATATTAATGACCTCAAGATCTTAGTGACTTCTATTACTTCACTTCACACTTTCTAATGACCAGCAATTTAGCTGATACAGCCCAGAACTAGGCTAAGCTGATGTTTCCTGTCCTTATATGGTTCTGTCAGTAGATATTCTGTCTAGTCATTTGAAAAGACTGTGACTAAACAAAGAGTTGTTGCAAGGAGAGGGTCTGCTTGTTTGTCCTGGCCACCCGGCTAGCTTAGCCTCGAAATAACCACACAGAAACTGTATTGATTAAGTCACTCCTTGGCCCATTAGCTCTAGCCTCTTATTGGCTAATTCTTACATCTTAATTTAACCCATTTCTATTAATCTGTGTATCATCATGTGGCAGTGGCTGACCAGGTAAAATTCCCAGTGTCTGTTTCCTGTGGATCCATGGCATCTCTTTCACTCTGCTTTCTTCCTCCCAGAATGCAGTTCTGTCTTCTCCACCTACCTAAGTTCTGCCCTATCAGCAGGCCCAAACCAGTTTCTTTATTAACCAATGAAAGCAACACAAAGAAAGAAAGATCTCCTACATCAAAGAGTCTTGGGGAATCTTGCTCATGTAGAGCCACTAAGTTGTGTTTTCACAAGTCCATCTTCCAAAGAACACAAACTACCACAGGCCCATGGGAGTCATGCCCAATCTCCAGATTATGGCATTTTTAAGGTGATGCTGATGTCAGAGCATACAAAATGTAGGGTTATAGACAATTAGACCAATGTTCCAGAAGGTCCTGGGGGTAAGCAATTTGTAGTAGAATCAAATTTCCTGTATGGAGCTCATGAATGGGCTATGAATGAATTTATAAAGGTGAGACCTATGTAGTAATAGAGATTCTAGTATATCAGAGAAGCCAGAACCACAGGACATCTACCAATGATTGTATTGACACTATCTGAAGCCAACACAAGAAACATGTCACAACTGCCACAGGGAACCAACCTGGACCATGATGATAACATCTGAAACACAGAACATTAGACCTGGATCTGCATGGGTTGGTGTTGTACCTGCTTGATTAAAGTCTTGATTTGATCTTTCCTTTCTGTATCCATACTCCTCCTTTCTGGAATATTTACTCAGGCCACTATAAATTGGAAAGATGTAAGTTATTTGATTCATGGTATCCATAAAGAGACTGCAGACTTTTAAACAATATTTAAACATTTAAGGTTATGGGGACTTTTGAAGTAGGAATGAATGCATTTTATATATGAGAAGGCCATGTAGGGGTTGTGGGAATTGGAGTGGAATAGTGCTTAGATGCAAAATGTCCCCCATAGGACTCATGTTCTTGAATATCATCTGCGAGTCAATGGGACAATTTGTGGAAGTTTGTGTAAACTTTAGAAGGTAAAATGTGACTGGAGGAAGTCATCACTGCTGGTAAGACTTGAGGCCTGAGATCCTATCATTGCTTCCTTTCTACATTGTTTCCTGGTTCATAGATCTATGAAGAGGCCTATATCTATGACCCTATTGCCATGAGCCTTACCATGCATCCTTACTGTGATGGACTGAACTTTATCAAAACACTATCCACTTCTATGAGCTATCTGTTTGCTCTCCTGACAGTTTCTCTCTGTGGAAAAGCTTTTTATTTCTTGCATTCCCATCTGTAATTCTTAGGGATCATAAAGAGAAAAGAGAAAAGCTATTCTTTCTTAAATGTAGATACTAGCATACAATGTACATATGCATACATACAAACAGATTTAAGTATGAAAAATTAAGTATATAAAGCCTAAAAATATAAAAATTATGACCATGCTAATAAGAGCAGGTGATAGGGAAGGGTGGGAAGATAGACAAAAGGATGAGTGGAAAATGAAAGAAGAGAAGATAAAAATATGGGACTAGTAGTGGGAGAGGGTAGCAGGAGAGCTGGGAAGCTTGGGGAGGAAAACCATAAAAACACACCTGGATCAAATGCATTGTAAGAGTGTATAAAGTATAATATGCTGATTGGACCCATGGGACTTATGAATCACAATAAAAGGACATGATATTGAAAAAAGAGATGTATAGGTGGCACTCTGGAAGGAGGAAGAAAGCAGATGAAAATGATCAAAATATGTTGTATAGAGAATCTTCTTTAGTGAGAGTTGAGAGCCATGCTCACCTGTTGGTATAAGGATTAAATATCTAGAATGAATTTAGGAATTATTCTTGTTTAGTAGTGTTATGGTAGTAACACTGAACAGACTCAGCATGTTGCATATATGTATGTACATGCCTATATACACATCTCTGTATGCATGTATGTGTGTGTAATGAGGACAATTACAAAAGAAGAGGCCAAAAACCTAAGAAGGAGCAAAGTGGGGATTGGAGGAACATGAGGAAGGAAAAATAATGGAAGGAAACAATAATCATATTTTAACAAAATTTTTCATAAATGAATGATATGTTCAAAGTACTAATAGATTATGGAAAATGAGCCAAAATAAATTCTTACTCTTGTAAGGAGCTTCTATTAAGAATTTTGATGCAGCAATGAGAAAAATAACTAAAGTAGTGGTAAGGAAATACTATCAAAATCTTCACTGATTTACTTGGTTTTACTGTCTTACAAACCACCAAGTCTGAGCTTTTCATTGGGAAAGAAGACCCAAAAACATGTGTGGGGAGCATACGAGTTACTCAATAAACATAGAATGTGCTAATTTCTATTTTATCTCATAGTATTTTATGTAGTGGCAAAAGGGAAAATGTTGTAGGATAATGCAACATTATCCTACACTGTACACTGTAAAGATTTAGCACTCGTATTTGTTTAATAAAATGGTCAGTAGTCAGGAAAGCTTTATTTATTAAAATTTTAAAGGAATACCACTGCAATTTTGTAATTTAAAAATTACCAAGTATTTTCTAGACTATTATGATGGGAAACTCTACTATTTGTTTTAAAAATTTATAATTTTATTTGACTTTCTGCAATGGAATATTGACAAAATTGAGATAATACGACTGAGAAGTACAATGACTCATGACAGAAAATGCAAAAATCAATTGGTTTGGAAGATAAATTATATGAATTGCAAAATGTGGCAATTTCTAAAATGAAGAACTTTAATTTTAGTCTTTAATTTTTATTGTTTTCTCTAAACTCCCAAAGAAAATGGTATTAAGGAGAACATAAGACACAGCAGGGCACAAAATGAAAAATATTAATACTGTAATTTCCTGTTTATCACTTCTAGTCTTCTAAGTACATTTAGGCAACATTAAAGCCACATGTTACTTTGAGAGGGACTACTTGGCTAGTCATTAAAGTACACATTTTATTTAAGGGCATTAAGTATCTTCTTAAAAATTCATTAATCCATTTTCAAAATGTATTCTTGTGAATTATTCTTCTATATTTTCTACAAAAAATAAAGAAATATAAATAAATAGGAATATTTCTGATATTTATACCAAGATGTTGCATAAGAACTTGAGTCTCATAAACATTTTTAATGACCGTTTACCCAGGAGAACATCCTTCTTGTGACTTCCTTTCAATAATCGCTGTCTGATCATCTTTAATCAAACCTGCTGCATTCTTCCTGGAGCCATACTGCTCATCCAGCACTCCAGTGACTTTGAGATTGTGCCAACAAAAACAAAATGCTTATACTCACGTAACAAATACTGTATCCAACTTATGGGATGAAGAACGTTTGAGATCTGTCTTTACCACAATTTGTAGGAGCCTATTTTCTCCTTCTACAATGGGGATACTTACCATAGAACTCGGGTGGTGGGTGGGGAGAGAGAGTGACAGAGGGAGGGAGGGAGAGAGGGAGAGTGAGAGTCAGGCTGGGCAATAAGCACCTTGCCTGTTGAGCAATCTGCCTCTCTGCCTCCTCTTCAAATTTAGAACTCTGTTCAGTACCTCTACAGAGTTAGGCTATTCTAATTTCATTTCCAACTTCACACTTTTTCTTTGACTTCAAAAATAAAAGAGCCTCTCCTAAGACCCTGACAATAAAGTTGTCTTTCCAGAGTTTATATGATATTTAGTATATAAAATACATTTTTTAGTTTTATTGTACTCTTTAAATGAGTAATGCTAATCAGAAACTGTTAGCTGTTAGAGAAAAATGTCTCCAAAACATGCTGTCTATAAAGCAACAATTGTATTAAATTGAGAAACATACAGAACCATGGGGAAAGAACACTGGCAAATAGTTACGTGTTCTCAAGTGTTAAACAAAATAAAATTTGTTGTTTTGAAGGGAGAACCTGCTTTTAAGTTAATTCACTGTATAATTTATAAAGTCTCCCATAGTGCTTTTAGTGTTTTATTTTGATCTTCATTGTATAGAAGCTACGTAAATGAGCCACATCCTCCATTGGTTTTGGCTCCATTGTGAAGACAAGGAAGGTGCAAATCAAATAGTAAAGAGTCCTGTTAAAGATAGCCATCTTCAACATATTTGCCATCATCATGAAAATCTGTATAGATCATGGACTTGTATTCTGAAATAAATAAGGGAGAAAGGCAAAGGTTTGAATTTCCTGAACATACTGTTCTATTTCTTGAATATGTGCTGTAAAATCATATGTGAATTTGCAAATTTTGATAGACTGTTAGCACAACTTGATTTCTTTGTTTTTTGGCAAAGATTATAGGCCTTGTTTGATTAGGGATTTCATGGCCAAGGGGGCTGTAAAATCAGACTATCTGTCAGCTCTGACCCATTAAACTTAATGAATCAGGAAAAATAGCCTTTCTGGTAAACAAAACACTATCTTGTTTAAATCATTTAAAGTATTTAATAATTTTACTATTTTAAGACCAGTCTAAAAGTAATACCCTTAGTGGAAAGTGTTCTAAAATACTTTTTGCTGCATTGGGGAGTAAAGGTGCTTCCACGTTTTCTCATCCATAGTCTACGAGAGGAGCCTCAGGAATGAACTTGTGACAGAGTGAGGCCAGCTGGCATTGTCAAGTGCGTGCGTGCATGCGTGTGTGTGTGTCTGTGTGTGCGTGTGCACATGTTTGTGTGTGTGTTTAATGGAAACACAGGCCTGGAAGGTAACACAGTATGTTGGACTTACCACCAAGCCTGTCAACCTGAGTCCCATCCCCTTAACACGCATTATGGGAGGAACCCATATTGCAAGGCAAGTTGTGCTCTGATTGCTACACTTCCGTTAGCAGACACACAGTTTCCACCATCCACAAACTCACGCTAGATAAATGAGTGTAATTTTAAAAAATGGAAGCGTATTCTGCTAAACTGGCTGACATTCCATCACAAGCATAAGATCTCATAACTATTTTGACAAATCATTAATTAGGTGTTTTTCAAATATTACCAATCACTCCACTGAAAGTTTGTAACTGTTTTGAAACCCAGTGTATTCAGAGCTCAGATAGAACCTTCCCACTAAGACTGATGTGGCAGAGCTACACACTACCAATTCTACAACTCCAGAATAAGTGTTTCCATAAAGTTTATTGATAAAGGCACATAATCATATTCCACCGGAAGAGTTATATGACATAATCGTGTTCATATCTATTCTACTACTAAACTGAAAACAGTTAAATATGTGAAGCCTGAATTAGTTGATGAATCTGTCAATGTATTTCTTATTCTCAAATGATTAAAACTGTAGCATATTAACATTGTCCACATAAAGCAAATTCAGAGTAACTCTCTTTTATGGTATGTGTATACGTGTACTCTGTGTGGGTGTGAGTGTATGAGTACATGCACTCATGCGATGGTTGCAGAGGCCATAGATGGATATCAGGTATTTTCCTCTATTCCTTTCACCTTATATTCTGAGGCACGGTCTCTCTGGGGCTCAGGTGGTCACCTAGCAGCTAGAATAACTACCTGGTCAGCGCTCCAAGGGTTTAACTGTGACTGTTCAATAGAGCTGTGCCTGTATTCTTTATGTGTTCTGGGGATCCCAAATTAGTTCCGCATGCTTGCATGGCAGATACATTAACAACCGAGCATTTCCACAGCATCTAATGTGTTTTGACTTAAGTGGGTACATATATTAAGCCACTATTATTAACCCCTAGTTATTGCTAAGTTTAAAACCTTAAGCAACAGTTAATGAGTGAATTATGTGTCTTTTGCAATTAAATTAAAATTCTTTGCCCTAGAGTCACCTAAGAATTTTTTGAGATTTATTTTAAGTGCTTTAATCATCTCAAATTCTTATTAAGGTACTTCCCAATTCATCTTTTTAAAATGAGGGCTTTGCCTTTTGAATAGAAACCTATAATTTTCACTTATGTGGGAAGCGTAATGACCTTGACTCTGTTCTCCAAGGCACAAACACAGCTCCCGAATAAAGAAAAAAAAAACAGTCTGAAGCAATTTATAAGGACATATGAGAAGGTACATCTATTTCTACAGAACAAAAGTATTCCCTTGAGTTTACTAAACCAGGTTTTTCATGAAAATAGTATATTTTATAGATACTGAACCTGGATGTTGTTATAAAGGGATGATTCCTTCATTTATTCTTCTAAGAAATCCACTTGTGTATTAGTCCTTGACATTACTGAAAACCCACCATCTCACTTCATCTTTTTCAGATACTATAGGTTGATTTGGATTACTCTCTCTCGGCACTGTATCATTCACCATGATTAATTGGTTGAGAACTGGTCAGTAACTTGCAATGCTTATCCATGGGCATTTGCTACTGCCTTTGAGGCATCTAAGCTACACCTTGCTCTTGAGAATCTTTGTCAGTACTCTCCTGGTACGTTCTGGTGACGCTGTATGTGAGGAAACAAAGTTCAGACCGTCATACAGTATTCACACAGTGACACGCCCAGGGTGGATTCCAGCAAACATGGACATCTAGCACTGAGACACTACCTCAGAGGAAAGAAGCTGACTCTTAGACCTTTTGGAAAATAGGCCCAAATCAACCAGTAACTCTGACGTAATGTATTTCCCCTCCATGAACATGATGAATCGCCTGATTTTCATGAGCTTTGAGAAAACTTGCGTATGCACATACCGCTGTCGCATATCCAGAGCAAATTAAGAAGAAAATATTAAAACAATGAAATGAATACAACTGATATCACAAATAAATACCAAAACAATGAAATACATCAAAAGGAGTACTGAGAAGTTTATAGCAGTCAATACCTGCATTGGACAAGTAGAAAGATCCCAAATAAGTGGCATGTTGCAACATCTCAGAAAATTAGGTGACTATTAATAAACTAAACTTGACATTCGTGAAGGAAAACGAATACAAAATTGGAGCAGAAATAAATAAAATGGGAACTAAATATGCAATTTAAATAATCAATGAAACAGAAAAATGTTTTTTTCAAAGAATGAAAAAAGATTGCTTTTAATAAAAAAGCAAATTTAAAAATGTTTTAAATAAAATAGCAGATTGTTAGCATGACTAAATGAAAAAAATAGAGAGAATGTCTAATGATGAAATTTAAGTGGAAAGACAGACGATTGGCACCTCAGAAGTACAAGTCTATGTGAGAATCCTAGAGTCTGGCACATCTGACAAACTAAACATATGGCACCGTTTTAGACACATACACTTTAGCAAGAGTGGATGCAAAGGAAGTAGGGAACTTGGATGAAGAAGGCATCACAGGTTTCCCGTTTGTCTTATGGGCGGAATAAACAGCAGGAGATCAGCAGTATTTCCAAGGTTTGCCACACTGGGAAGGTTTGAGAGGAATAGGGTACTCGGGAAATAAAGATTAGCATGGCACTCAAAGCTTCCTAACGGAAAAGGGGTTGCCCTCTGAAGAGCATTCGGCTGAATACAAGCACAGCACAGTGTTAGAGACAATCTCAAGAAGGCCTGCTGTGAGCACACAACTCTGTGAGACAAAGTTCACTGCACTGTTTTTTTCTGAATTAAATCTCTCAGCAAAAGTCACACAGCTATCTAGAGAACTATATTAAGGACATGTCTTCTAGCTCCAAGGAAAAGACAAATTGAAAACACCAAGAGGTTTATATTACAACATGCCAGACTGGATACCAAAGAGTAAAAACCATTTCCCATTTAGGACCATCTATTTAATCAGCTAGTTTCTGAATAGGATGGAACAAGACAGGTAGTTGCAAGTGACATTCAGAAGACCAGAGCAATGTGAAGGACTCACAGAGGACCTACAGTTGCCTCCACTTTAGAGAACATGGTAGCAAGCCTATAGCTCTTCCATACACCGCATCCCTAGAAGACATGCAGTGCGACACTAGATATATGAAATCTCCTGAAAGTGTTCAATAGCTCCTCAGTTGAGAGTGGGATCTTAGGATCCCCTTACCACTCTGTGCATGAATTTTTAGTTGTCTTGATCTTGTGCTGGTTTTGTGTAGGTAACTACAGTTGCTGCAACAACCTTATTATGTCCAGAAGACTTCAAAATGTCCTTCTCCATCCTCAGGCACTTACATTGCCTTCCCACCTTCTATAATGACATTTCTACCCTGACACTTAGTGTTTAATGGTTGGCGTAGGTATCTAATTTATAGCTGAGCAGTCACAGGTGCTTATTTTGGTACTGTGAAGAGTTATGTATCTATTAACTACTACCCACTGGAAAACAAAGCTTATCTGACCAAGGCTGAGTGCAGAACAAATCTATAGATATATTTAATAAGCAGTTTGACAAAATGCTAGTTTAGCAAACAGCATAAATATGTCCCCCTCTTGAGCCAAAACAACTAAAACTCAGATAAGAAAAGAAAATGTATCCAAATTATAAAGGAGATAAAACTGTAACCACCTTCAAACACATTCTTATAGATAAAAAACCCTCCAAAGTTTCCACCAGTCTTTCAAAAGTGAGAAAATGGCTCTTGTCATCATCAAGTAAGAATGTCCCAGCTGCCATGCCTTCTATGACATGAGGGATGCATGCTCTCAAAGAAGGAACCAAAGCATATACTCCATTTCCTTAGGTTGATTCTTCCAGGTATTTGTCACAGTCATGACAAAGATAGCTAATACAGAGGTGAAATGTCTCTACAATTAAAATTTTAAAACAATAATAAAAGAAATTGGAGAGGACCTAAAATTGTAGAATATCTTGCCTTGTTGATGGCTTGAGAGAACAAATACTGCTAATATCTCAGTATCACCCAGAGCACATTACACATTCAATAGACTCCCTTTGAAAGGAAAACTGGCATTCTTCACTAGTGTCCAAAAGTTAACTCTAAAATTTATATAGACCGTCAATAGTCTCAAATGGTAAAATCCATGCTAAATGAAATTCAGAAAGTTCATTAAGCTTCCTGACTTCACAATCTACTATAGTCCTCCAAATGCATGGAATATTCATAAAAAAAGACTCATAGAACAAGAGTACAGAACAGGACGTATCAAAATAAACCCTAACATCTACAGCTAACTGATTTTTGACAATAGTGAGAATAATTACTGGAAAAGAACAGGGGAGTCTTGTGAACAAACGATGACCTTGGAAAAATTAAATGTCCACATGAAGAAAAATAAAATTCAAAGCTGTATTATGGCTTGGAAATGAAATATTCCCCACAGGCTTACATACTTGAATATATGGTCATTAAATAGTGACAATTGTTTTATTCACTTGTAAAAGTGAGCTTAAAAACTCAACGCTATCGCTCAAAGCTATCGAGTTTCCGGTTACATGAGTATGGATTTTGGCTTATCGTGTTGTGTTATCAAGTTCACTTTGCTGACACAGTCTGAAGCATCATTTCAGTTTCTTTGTGTTTCTATATTTCCCCTTTGTCTCCTTGTGTTTCCTTTCACCTGCTGAATCCTCAGAGTGCTCAAGAATATGTAAGATACTGGCTGCTGTGTTAGCGGTCGATTGGCATATTCTATGGACTCCTGAAGCCAGGTTAGCATTATTCCTGACTGACTGGTCTCTCCACCCCTCCTGCCAAACTGAGTTCCTAGATCCCTGCTACAGAGCACAAAGATGCTCATGTTCAGAGTCTTTGCAAGGGTGGAGGAAGTAATTTTATCTACCAATTTCATGTTCTAAATAATGAAATAAATATGAATGCAATGAAATTCTTTCCTCCACAACCCTCTTTAGCTTCATCGGTCCAGATAATTCTTAAGGGTCAAGCAGCCAGAAGTCTACCCCTCTTTCTAAATTTAATTGCAAAAAAGCCTTGCCTTCAGTGTCTGCTTTATAATTTCTAAACAAAAATAATTTGTTTTATTTTTTTGTGCAAGTCATCCCCTTTATATCTGTTTTTCCTAAAATATACTATAAGCATTCTTCTGGATTAATATGTGTACTTGAGAGTGTGAATTCAGGAGCGTGATCAGAAATCTCTTTTCCACATTCAGAAATACTTTTCTGGAAAATGTTCCCATTTCCATTTTTCTGTTATCACACTCTAATTTATTGAGCACAGCCTCTGCATTTCATCTTTTAGATGTGCTTTGTCTGGTTTGGTAATATTCTGTTGGAATTTTCAAATCTTTTTGTTTTATAAATTGTGCATATTTTATGTATAGATTATGATATTTATATTTGTAAAATTTCTAGCTTTTTTCTTATTTCTTCTTACTTACCACTTAATTTTTCAGATCATTTAAAATATTTCTAAATTGCTTTAATTAATATATGTGAAAGTACATATAAAAATATGCTTGCAAATATATGTGTATGCACAAATACATGGATATATATATATAAATATATATTTCTATGTGAATACATATGCCATTTTCCCCTTGTTTACATATGTTCATTTTCTCCTGTTGTCATAGTCAATTGTCATTTACTCCATTCAGTTATTTTTTTAGATATTTTTGATATTCCCTTATTTCTAAATGAATAAATTGTATTTTAAGACAATGATAAATAGTATTTTAAATGGCAGAGACTTCTTTAGCTGTTACATTAAAAAGTACATCTTATAGTCTCCTCACCTGAGTAGGTAATGTCATGTTTGATTTTGAATGGGGAATATATCTGGCAGATACACTGTCAAATTTTAAGGATGTTTACAGATGTTGGATTTGACTTGGGAGATGTGCCTGATCCAGACTTGAATTCGGAGACAATGACACAAGTTGAGTGCTTTGAAATCTCTTGGATAACCTTAAAACCTGAATATACACTCTAACTTACTATTTCAAACAATTACATTTGTTAAGTTATGATATACACTAATGTGGAAAAGTTCTTTGTTGGTCTATTTTAAAATAATAGGTCAATGAAATTTTTAACATAAAACGTTTGCATCCCTCAGAATTGAGATTTTTAAGGAGACTCTTTGATATAAGCAGTAGAAAAGTAGGATTATTTTATTAGTTTTTAATATAATACTGGCATTGGTCTTAGGGAGTTTCAAAATTTGAGTATTGCAAAATACTCAAATGGTAGTCATTGTGGTTGGAACATGCAATGTCTCTACAGTCTTGTGGTACTAATTTGTGAGTTTCTTAAGACTTCAGAGGTTTGGTCTTCATTAGAGGAAGTAACTGAGTGCATATACCTTCAAAATCTATTGCTTCCATGTTTTCTCCTCCCCCTATGGACCATGAAATAAACAGTGTCCCCTTTTCCTTGCCCCTGTGACATTTTGTACTTTTACATCATGGATTTGGAATCAACAGAGTCAAGGATTCTGAACTAAAAGTTTCAGTTTCTTGTAAGTTGTTAGAATCTTATAATGTTATAGAATATCAATAAATATGAGTTAAAATCCTTGGCCTGCCTAGAAATTAGAATGGACCTTTGTCTAACACATGATCATTGTGCCTTTTTCGTTACTTTTTTTTGTCATTTTCAGGACTTCCACTTTAACTTTATTTATACTTTCCGGATGCAGGGATCAGAACTGAATTGGGAAATGATTGGGCTTTGGGAGCTCTGCCGAAGCACAACTTCAATAACTTGGTGCTATCTCCAAGTTTTATGTGAGGTGTATATGGCATAATAAATACTGTTTAAGTGCACCAGAGGATAACTGAATGGAAATTTCAATGCAAACCTCTGCTTTAGAGTTATGTTTGGATGAGACTATCTACTGACTGACTCAGTACACGAAAAATCTATGACTTTATAAGATTCAAGTTCAAAGAAGATGACAGCCTTCATTCCAAACTCAGCTGTCTCTAAGAAAAACAAGGTCAGAATATCATTGAAGGATATAAACCAAAATTAAAATATTTTATTATGAAGTAAAAGATTATTTGGGGAAAGGAAAACAGAGGAACGCTTAGTTCCCACCAATGAGCAAAGATCGGATTTGCTTTATGCTCCATGCATTGGTTCTGCAAACAACAGATAAACACAATGACAGGTACAGAGGAGACCACATACATAGTGACTGAAATAATGCCCGTTCTACTTTGTTTTTTTGTTCTCATTGTTGTTTTTTGCTTTTTGTTTTTTGTTTTTTTTTTGAGACAGGGTCTCTCTGTAGCTTTCATGCCTGTTCTAGGACTAGCTCTGTAGACCAAACTGGCCTTCAACTCACAGCGATCTGCATGTCTTTGACTCCCGAGTGCTGGGATTAAAGGTGTGTGCCACCACCGCCTGGCCTGTTCTACTTCTGTAGGCTAGAGAAAACATGAAATATTTGTTATATGAGTTTGGCTTATTTTATTTTGTATGATCATTTCCAATTTCTAGTTCTATTTATTTAGCTACAAAATGACAAATTTTCTCTGTTGTTTATGTGTGAGTGAAATCTCATATATATATATATATATATATATATATATATATATATATATATATATCCATTATCTGTTGAGATACACTTAGACTCATTCTGTAGCTTATCTACTACAATAATGTCATAGTAGACACAGACAGGTATGTATGTAGAATGTTAACTTAGATATCTCTAGGTGTTTTCTATGAGTGGTATAACTGGGTCACATGATAGTTGTATTTTTGAGACTCTCTATGCTGTTTTCCATAGTTGATGTTTGAGCTTATAGGCCCACTAGCAGTATTTGTGGGTTTCTTTTTCTCCCTAAGGCCTCCCCAGCATTTATTTGTGTGTGTGTGTGTGTGTGTGTGTGTGTGTGTGTGTGTGTGTGTGTGTGTGTGTGTGTATGTATGTATGTTTTAAAGGATATCCATTGGCTAGGGCTCTTATCTGCTACAGAAACCAAAGAGAAAGTATTTCAAGATACAGGGCTAGGAAAGGCTTCCTGAAGTGGAAGTCAATAGTTCATGGAACAAGCCCAAAGACTGACAAAAGGGATTGTCTGAAATTAACAAGATTTAGCAAAGCAAATGAAACAATACAGTGGAAAGACCTTTAGCAGCTATCTATCTGACAGGAGATTAATAGCTAGAGTATAAAAATTAAGCACCAACACTCCCAAACAATCCAATCCTTAAATCTGTAAATGAAATTAGGAGACCTCAAAAAGACAAAGAATAGGTAGCCAAAAATCCTCAACATCCTTAGTGATTATGGAGATGAAAATCAGAACTACACTGAGATTCCCTCTCGACTATGTCATCATGGCTATCGTTGGAAATAATGAGAAGCTGAACCCTAATGTCTACCTTCTGTGTGTGGATATCTAGTTAGAAAGTTATATATATCTTTAAGAGACTGTCTTTTCTCCCAGCCTCTATGTTTTTGAAACCTTGTCAAAAAGTAGTGGTCATACATGGACGGATCTATTTGGGGAGTTTCTAGTCCATTTCTTTCATCTGTGCATCTAATTTGCACCTGTGCCATGATGCTTGTATCAATAATGCTCTGTAGTGTACCTTGAAATGGGCTACTGCAGTCCTCCCAGCATTGCCTTCTAACTCTGGAATGCTTTGGCTATTTCAAAATCTTTCATTTATTTATTTATTGGTTATTTATTTGCTTCCACATGAAATTAGTATGTTTTTCTTATATCCGTGAAGAATATCCTCAGAGTTTTAAAAGTGATTTCATTTTCTCTGGAGAACACATTCAGTAATATAATAATTTTCATAACATTCAAATTTCCCCATTCATGACCATGAAAAGTCTTTTCATGTTCTGGTTTCTTCTGTTCACATTTTCAGTGTCTTGAAGCATTTCACCTCCTAATTGTTTTTTCAAGGTTTTCTAATTACTTAAAGCTTTGGAGAAAAAGAAACCATGATTATACAGTGCCTAATAATGATTTTTAATTAATTTATTTATTTTTAATTTCATTTTACATTCCAACCACCGTTCTCCCCCTCCCAGCCTCCTACTATTCCACCCCCCTTGCCTCTGCCCCAGCTCACCTCCTACCCACTCCTCCCAATGGGTAAGATCTCCTATGTGAACCCCGCAAAATCTGCCACATTAAATTGGGACAATACCAAGCCCCTCTTCCATGCATTAAAGATGAGCATGGCATCCCACCACAGGGTATGGGCCCCAATAAGGTAGCTCATGCACCAGGGGTAGATCCTGGTCCTGCTGCAGGGGGTCCCTCAGACAGTCCAAGTTTCAACATTGTCTACCACATATGGCGGGCCTAGATAAGTTCCATGAAGGCTCCACAGCTGTCAGTCTAGAGCTCATGATTTTCCATGAGCTTGGTTCAGTTGTCTCTGTAGATTTCTTCATCATGATCTTGACTTCCCTTGCTCATATATTCCCTCTTCCCTCTCTTTGATGGGATTCCAGGAGCTTGGCTGGATGCTTGGTTGTGAACCACTGCATCTGCTTTCATCAGTTATTGGATGAAGGCTTTATGATGACAGTTGGAGTATTTACCAGTCTGATTACAAAGGAAAGCCAGTTCAAGCACCCCCTCCACTATTGCTAGGAATCTTACCTGGTGTCATCCTTGTGGATTCTTAGGAATTTGCCTAGCACCAAGTTTCTGGCTAACACCATAGTTACTCTCTAAATCAAGATATCTTTCATTAATCTCCCACTTTATCCCTCCCTCTCTTGACCATCCTGTTCCCTCATGTTCCCTTCCCTTCCCCTCTACCAACCCTCTTCAACCCCAGTTTGCCCAGAAAATCTCATCTAGTTCCCCTTCCCAGGGAGATTCATGTCTCTATCTATCTCAAGACCTAGAGGTACCACTCTTGGGTATATACCCAAAAGATACTCAATCATACCACAAAGATAATTGCCCAACAATGTTCATAATAACACTGTGTGTAATAGCCAGAACCTGAAAACAACCTAGATGCCCCTCAATTGAAGAACGGGTAAATAAATTGTGATACATTTACAAAATGGAGTACTACTCAGCTGTAAAAAACAATGACTTCATGAAATTTGCAGACACATGGATAGAATCAGAAAAAAAATTCTGAGTGAGGTAACCCAGACCTAGAAAGACAAAAACAGCATGTACTCACTCATAAATGGATATTAGGTGTAAAGCAAATGATCCCGAAACTACAAACCTAGCACTGATTTTAAAGTTTTGAATTTTGTAAATGTAATGAAGTTTCAAAAATCTACAAGGTATCCATTACATGTTGAAAAGCAATACAATTTTCTAATGTTTTCTTCAATTAAAATTTATAAAGAACTGGAGTTGGAGAAGTGGTTTTACTGGCTCAGATCTTATACTGCTCTTACAGGAACCGAGCTCAGATTTCATAACCTACTCCATGTGGCTCACAACTCCAGTTCCAAGGAAAGCCGTGCCTCTTCTGGCCTTTTTGTTAACTGTAATAGCAGTGGCTGTCATATCTACAATCCCACTCAAAGATTCTCATATGTACACATAATTAAAAACACTTATAAAAATCCATTTTAATAGCAACAAATTTAATTGCAAATGAAAATATTACTGGAATTCCTTCTTGAAATTTATGATAATCCATTAGAAGTATATATTATGTTGCACTTTAAAATTAATATAATTATGGTTTTAGAAATGATAGAAAGAAATTAAGTGACATAAATAAAGTTAGAGTGAACAGGGGAAAAATACAAAGATTTATTTTTGGACTAATGTTTGATGACAGATCACAGCAAGGTGCCAAGACTGCTTCCTATAAAAAGTGCCTTTATAAGAATTTAAGTTACCATACAGTCTTTTTTTAAAAGCTTTAGATTTACAGAAATATTGAGCAGAAGCTGGGATACATCTGAGTTGGGGGGACATTTGCCTAGAATGCTTGAAGTCATGTGCTTGATACCCTGCACTGTGCAAACCAGATGCTACAGTAGGACCCAGCCCTTGGGGGCTTGATGCAGGAAGACTGAAGTTCGAGGTCATCCTTAGCTACACAAGGTGATTGAGGGCAGCTGGAGCTGTTTGAAAACTTGTCTTAGAAGAATAATAAATAAATACATGGAAAAAGAAATATTGAACATTTGAAAATGATAATGTAATTCCCATTCCACGCATTTTCTCTATTTTTGACAATTGAGATTTCTGTGGTTCCTTTATGCTATGACAAATAGGTCAATATTCCCATTATTAACTAAAGTTCATCCTTTACCCATGGGAGGACTATGTCTGTCACACAGGTCTCTGATTCTAACAGGTGATGTCATGTGTCCACCTTGACAGTGTCACATATAAGAGAACTTAAGCCTCAGACAGCCATTCTTTTCTTCTCTATTACCTGTAAAAAGCTGACAACCCCTACATTTTTATATATTTGGAGTTATACTGACTTCTTTCAACATGCATTCAAATATACTTTCTTTTTCAGATTTTTGTGATAATACCTCTCTAGTTTTACAGCCACCAAATAATTTCCTCCTCCATTAGTATGCCTTCCTGCATGTGTGTGCATGTGTATATGTGTGTGCATCTGTGTGCACATGTGTGTGTGTGTTTGTGTGTGTGTGTGTATGTATGTGTGTAACTGACTGCTCCTTCACCTGCTCAAGGGTTGGGGATATGTGACAAGTCTTCTCAAAACCCAATTCCACTTCAGATTTCAGGGTTGAGAGGGGCATAAGGAAGCTATTGGTTCTCTTATCTATGAAAAGTTATTCTGAATACTTTCTGAACATACAATTAACAACTATTTTCTTTACTAGGAAGAAGATGACCATCATTAGAGTAATGATAATCATATTTTTCCATTCATTTGTTGTTCCATTTGACCCTTTGTTTTAATGTCACATCATTTTCAATCATTAGAATTATACCAATATTTAATTGTACCAGTTAAATCAATAGAATTTTTTTCAATAATGTTGTTTTATTAGACAATGTTATTTTTAAGTCAAATACCAAAAATACATACAGTCTAGAGCAAAGCATTTCACATTTCTTCAATCCCCTAACTCCCCAGTTACTGTCTCTTCTTAGCAAATAATTATAACCACTTAAGTATTAATTCAACCTTTAGGTCTCTCTCTCTCTCTTTCTCTCTCATTTTCTCTCTCTCTTTCTCTCTCTCTTTCTCTCTCATGTTCTTTTATTCTTTATGCTCTTATTAAAGTTTTTTTTTGGCAAACATTCCTTGATGCAGAAGAAGATTCCTAATTTGTGTTTACAGCTACACAGCAATCTAAAATAAAGATGTCCTGTAATTTATCTTCCTATCTGGCAATGATAAACATTTAAGGGTTTTATGTAATTTTACACAACTCAAATATTTAACTTCTTAATGTCATTGTTATACACAGAGTCATCAATATGGGAATAGATACTAATTTCAAAATACTAGATATTTTACTTTAAAAAATCTCTTTTGTTTTTAGATAGTTATAAATATTGTATAAAGACGGTCATGTTTCCTTTACCTGGTTCTTCAGTCATAAATCTTTCAAAAGTCTAGTGCAATAGTACACTAAGTATATTGGCCTTGATATAGTCAAGATAGTGCTAAAATACACAAAGTATTCTATCATCTGAAAATACAATATTATTTTTTCTTTTAAATGTGTATATCTGTTCTTTCCTGTCTCGCTGACCACAGCATTTAGATTTACAGTGAGTAATGTAGGTGGAAATCACTACCTTGTCTTAGTTCTGAGAGGAAATGTGCTGAGCTCCACATCTAATAGGTTCTTTTCTGCAGCATGTTTGCTGACCTTTCCAACCTGAGGGAGGGTCGTTCTAGTCTTGATTTCTGAGACTATGTACTAGGAGTATATGCAGGATTTTGTCAAGTACTATTTTTTCCTAAGAAAGACTGAATCAATTTTCTTGTTACAAATTTTTACTTGTAAATATGATGTTTTATTTTGAACGGTTTTTAAATACTGTGGTAAAACAGATTATTTAAATATAACATATACTTCATTTTAAAAATGTTGTTACATTTTATGTACTAATTGTGTTTATTGTTTTACTATGTGTATGTATGAGGAACAGTCATAGTTTCTTTTTCTGAAATTTCTTTGTCTAGATTTATGTAGTGCAGTAATTTTCTTTGAAACAAAACCCTCTATCTTGGAGAGAAGTTACTCAAGACAGGGTGCTCTAAGGGGAGTTAAATCATCCATTATGGAGAGGAAATCATTGAGCCCAGTAAGTAAACAACTCAGTGGCTTCAGAAAGTTCCTTAAACTGAGCAGATTTACTAGGTTCCTTGCTCCCCAAATGCAAATATGCTGCCTGGTAGAGGCTCAGACCAACATACTATTTTAAGAAGATACCTCCCAACCTGTTGAGCTGCATGCACACTGTGTAGTAAGCTTCAGGTTTCCAGAAGTTATGAAACATCACTCATACTGAGGTGGACTTTTTAGTGATATAGCTGTCATTGAGTTCCTTTCCTCCTATAAGTAACCCTCACCCATGACACTGTAAGCACACCCTCATTCATGACTCTGTAAGTACACCCTCACCATAACCCTGTAAGGACACCCTCACCCTTGACCCTGTAAGTACATGCTCACCCATGACTCTGTAAGCACACCCTTGCTCATAACCCTATAAGTAATACAGCTAATTGGTTTGCCATGTTGGGTTTTGATGGTATCCTTACTTAGGTTTGTGGTAGATTCCTACTTGTAGTGAATAGACATTTATTAAAATCTCTCCAGGAACAGTGTAATGAAACAATTTTTTATTAGAATAAGACTAGCCTCATTTCCTTAGTCAGAAATGCTCTCCCTTCAATGTTATTCTTGAACTAGTAGTTGCTAATAGCATTTCACAAGGGCTTAAAGATTAAGGACTTGCATTTCCCTCACAGCTGTATCCAGTTCCTTTTCAAGTAGGCCTCTTTCACTCAGTAGCTTCTTTTGTTAAGGCATTCAACCTAAGGAGGCAGCACAGTTTATTAGCAAAGTGACTGTCATAAAGTAGTCCAGTCAGGGAAGAAGGTAGGCTGTCTGCAGGTCATCACCACTCTTTTAGCTGCTCCAAAACCAACCCCCCAGAAATATCCCTGGGTATTTATCATAGCACCTGCTGCAGCCTCTCTTCCACCCCCTTCCCCATCTCCAGTGGATCCCACAGATCTTCCCACCAAACTCCCCTACACCCATTCTGTGCTTTACCCCATGCCCCAACCCTGGCAAGCACTCCCTGAGAATCCATAGGACATTACACCAAGGGAGGAAAATAAGCTAACTGCAGATCCTCACATACCCATATTCCTCTAAACTTAATATCCCAGTATCATCTCCAGCTTTATAGAGGACAACCTGCTGTGTGTAGCCCTCCTTATCCTTTACCCCCACTCCTAGGGCACGAAGCAGATCTTAGTGAAATATTCTGCTTTCCTTATTCCTGTGGACTCATACCCCCCAAAGCCATCCCCATTCCTAAGTGTCAGACTCCAACAACTAGAAAAAAAGTCAGTGCCCACATTTATCAGAATCCCAAAAGAGTTTCTACCAGGCAACACATAGCTATTCTCAAAACCAGAGGAACAACAGAAACAAATGTACAAAATACATACCCAAAAGAGACAAAACTAGATATCAACACCTAGAATTAAAATCTTCCGAACCACAAGCATAAAATCACAATCAACAACAGCATAGAAAATATCCTCCACTAGAGACAAGCAACCCTATCACAGCAGACCCTGAGAATAGAAACATAGCTAAAGCACAGGGAAAGTCTTTAAAGTAGCTTTTACGCATATATGGAATTCCTTGAAGAGGAAATGAATAAATCCCTTAAGTAAGTCTATCAAAACACAAACAAAAAGTGGAAGGAAATAAATAAAACTCTTCAAGACCTGAGAATGGAAATAAAATCAATAAAGAAAACCCAAACTAAGGGAAATCTGGAAATGGAAAGTTTTAGAAATTGAACAGGACCATCACAGGATAGTTTTGCTTATGCAGTACAAGTAATCAAAGAAAAAAATATCAGGCATTGAAGACACCATAGAAGTATGGATACCTCAGTCAAAGAAAATGTCAAATATATAAAAAATTACTTATGGAAAAAAGTATCAAAGAAATCTGGGATAATAGGAAAAGACCACATATGAGAATAACAAAAACAGAGCAAAAAGAAGAAACTCTGGTTAAAGGAACAGAAAATATTTTCAACAAAATCAAAGAAGAAAGATTCCCTATCTCAAAGAAGGAGGTGTTTTTCAAGGCACAAGAAAGCTACAAGGCACCTAATAGTCTGGGCCAAAATAGAAAGTCCCCAAGGTACATAATAATCAAAACACTAAACATACAGAACACAGACAGAATACTGAAAGCTAAAAGAGAGAACCTCTAAGTAACATATATATTAGAAAAACACCTGACTTCTCAATGGAAACTCTAAAAACCAGAAGGGCCCGGAATGATGTTCTATAGACTTCCAGAGTCCATAGGTGCCAGCCTAGACTACCATAGCCAATAAATTCTTTTAGTCACAATAAATGGAGATTATAAAGTGTTCCATGGTAAAAATCAAATTTAAGTAACATCTCTATATACATTCACCACTAACACTGCCACCAAAAATAAAATAGCAGAAATCACCAAACATTGATAATTGATATCTCTCAGTGATAATGGTCTCAATTCCCCCAATAAAAAGACAGAGTCTTTCCTTCTGCTGCATCCAAGAAACACATGTTAACATCAAGAGTGGACATCACCTCAGAATAAAAGGATTGAAAATGGTATTCCAAGCAAATGTATTTAAGAAGTAAGCAGTTGTAGCTATTTTAATATATAATAAAATAGAAATGAACTAAAATCTAACCAGAAGAAATTAGGGTAGAACACTACATACTCACCAAAGAAAAATCTACCACCAGCAGATTATCAACAACTATCCACCAAGCAGAAGGCTACTGAAGTTCATAAATAAAACACTACTGAAGCTTCAATCACATATTGACATTTACACAAGAACAGAAGGAAAATTCAGTACACCACTCTGACCAATATAACTAAATGATCAATAGGTCAAGAAAGAAAATAAAGACTTCCTAGAATTAAAAAAAAATGAGTACAGAATATACCTAGAATTATGGGGCAAAATAAAGTTGGTTCAAAGGAGCAAGTTCAAGGTTGTAGTCCTTTGTGCCTACATAAAAGAATTGGAGGGATCTCATACTTATAACTTAACAGCACATCTGAAAATCCTAGAACAAAAATAGAAATCACCCCCAAAAGAATAGATCATAAGAAATATTAAGTCCAAGGTTAAAATGAATAAAATAGAAAAGAACAAATAAACAAAAACAATACAAATAAATAACAAACAAAGAGTTGGTTCTTTGAAAACAAAAAATAAAATTAACAAACCTTTATCAAAAATATACAGAATATAATATATATATATAATATAATATATATACAGAAAATATAATGCAGAAAAAAATCCAAATTAACAAAATTAGAGGTGAAAGGGGGATATAAACAAGAAATACCAAGAAAATCCAAAGCATTACAAAAACATATTTTAAAAATCTGTACTCTAAGCCGGGCGGTGGTGGTGCACACCTTTAATCCCAGCATTCAGGAGGCAGAGGCAGGTGGATCTCTGTGAGTTTGAGACCAGCCTGGTCTACAGAGCTAGTTCCAGGACAGGCTCCAAAGCCACAGAGAAACCTGGTCTTGAAAAACAAAAACAAAAACAAAAAATTCTGTACTCTAACAAATTGAAAATTTAAAAGAAATTAATAATTTTATCCTTACATTCCACTTACAAATGTTAAATAAATATTCAATAAGTAAATTTAACAGATACACAATCCCTACTGAGGCTGAAGCAGTTAAAAATTTCCCAAACAATAAAAACCTGGGACCAGATAGTTTTAGCATATAAGTATAAAAGATTCTCAAAGAATAGTTAATACTAATATTTCTGTAATTATTCCATAAAATAGAAACAGAAGGAACACTTTCTAATTCATTCCATGAGATCACAGTTACCCTGATATTCAAACAATGTAAAGACCAAACAAAGAGAGACAATTACAGACCATTTTTCTTTATGAACATAGCTGCAAAAAGTTCTCAATAAAAAACTTGGAAACCCATGAACACATCAAAATGTTCCTCCATCATGATCAAGTAGGCTTCATCACAGAGATAAAGGGATAGTTCAACATTAGTAAATAAAAAAAGGAATCCACTATATAAACAAATTAAAAGACAAAAACCACATATTCATCTCATTAGCGATTGAAAAGGCCTCTGACAAAATCTAACTCCCTGTCATGATAGAATTCCTCTAAATATCAGGGATATAGGACATATTTCAACATAATAAAGGCAGTTAGTTTATAGCAAGTACGTAGTCAACATAAACTTAAATGGAAAGAAACTCAAAGAAATTCCACTCAAATCAGGAGCAAAACAAGGTTGTCCACTCTCCTCATACCTATTCAATATGGCTCTTGAGATCTTAAATAGAACAATAAGACAACAAAAGAAGATCACGAGAATCATACTGGAAAGAAAAAGTCAAAGTATTTTTTTTTTTGCAAATGATATGCTAGTATACAAAAGTGACCCTAAAAATTGCACCAGAGTATTCCCACAGCTGATCAACATTTCAACAAAGTTGCCAGATACAGATTAACTCAATATAATCAGTAGGCCTCCTATATACTGTAGGAGCCAGCCATGATAAGCTAAATAGAAACAGAACATCCAAAGGAAGTTCTTTACTTTCAACCGTTATCACCTTCCAGTGTAGGACTCAATCATCGATAAATTTAATGGAGGCCTGAGTCTCAGTAGTTTACCCTGAAGCAATACCCAGTTGCAGGAAGAACCACAAACTGAGATTACCAGAGCACAACCCAAGAATAGACCATCCAAAGGAAATGCCTAACATTGTAACTAGCACAACCCAAGAACAGACCATCCAAAGGAAATGCCTAAATTCCAACTGTTGTTGAAAGGATCACCTGCCAGCACACTCACCAGGACACTCCTAGACAAAGGTCAGCCAATCAGGTGTCCTGAACATTAGGAATCCCTCGCCCCCACCTTTACTACTATAAAAACCCAACTCTAATTAGCTCGGTCTCTCTGTTTATTCCAATACATTGGACATGCGGAGAGACCGAGTTTGTAAACCTGCATAAAATAAAGGCTCTTTGCTTTTACATATGGGACTCAGTCTCCTTGTTGGTTTTTGGGGGACTTTGCGGATCTGGGAATAACATATACAAATAAAAAAAAAAAGACTGAGAAATACATCAGGAAACAACACCTCTCAGAATAGCCTCAAATAATGTCTAGTACCGGCCTTGACAAAAATACTTTTTACCAGGGTAGGGGCATGGGATTGAAGAAATATAAGTAAAGAATGTGAAGATGCATGAAAATAATAAGACAGAAACATAGAAAGTATTGGGAGGGAATTTTAGTGACTGAAATCCTGGAATTTACCAGTATTTATTTTATTTACTTTTTACAGCTTTTTATACCCAACAGGAACAGGGGAGAAAGCAACTAAAGACTTTATTAACATGATACAAAGGGTAACTCACACAGTCAATGGCTTTATCACTCTGAGACATCAAATCATTATCATTCTTTTGTCTGGGTAGCAAAGGTGCTCTAGGTCACGTATTCTGAAGCTGACCCTTCCCTAGGTGACCTCATAGTTACCAAAGAAGCAACAGAACTACCTGTCAGGATGGTATGGACTTACTAGAATGAGCCATCTTAATTTTAAAATTGCCAAGCAATCGCCTCCTGAGTTAGGACATGCAACTATGTTTGTCAAATCTCCAAACTTTCTGACTGTCAGGTGGAAATGGGCCTGCACTTTTTAGCCTCCACAAAATAATATAAAATATCTTGTGGTAACTTTAACCAAGCAATTGAAAGACATGTGTGATAAAAGTATTAAAGCTTCGAAGAAAGAAATTAAAGAAGGTATCATAATATGGGAAGATATCCCATGTTCATGGATAAGTAGGATTGACATAGTAAATATGGCCATCCTACCCAAAGCACTCTAGAGATGAATGCAATCCCTGTTAAAATTCCAACACAATTCTGCACATACCGTGGAAGGTCAATTTAAGCATCATACAGAAACACACATAGACACACACACACAAAGACACACACATGTACACAAAACAAAACAAGCAAAAGCATGATAGCTAAGCTAATCCTGAATAATAAAAGAGCTCTGGGAAGTATCACCATCCCTGATTTCATATTGTATTACACAGAATGAAATCAGCATAATATTGGCAGAAAGTTGAAAACATTGATCAATGGAATCTAATTCAAAGCACATACATAAGTCTGAACAACAATTGACATCAGAGGTTTGATTTTTTTAAAAAAAAACATACATACCATAAAAAGGACAGCATCTTAAATAAATTGTTCTGGTAATGAAAGACCTGGATAAATCGAGACCCCCTAGCAGAAAAAAATAGAGCCAAAAATCTAAGCAGGGAGAGAAGAATCAGAAATCTAGATTAACCAGTTCAGTGACTCTGTTTCAGGAACTAGCTGAAGATAAAGTTAGATTACAATCCTTAGAATAATCTTGAGAAACAGGGAGTTACCCCCTTGTGATTATCACTGGTATTTTTAGAATTTTCCAATGATGCCCTCCCTACCCCTTTTGGATTACTGGGTTGTGGTTTCTTCCCTTAAATACCCCTTCTCCCAGCTAGTTGAGGTCGAACTCCTCCCCTGCGTGGGATATGAGTCTAGGCCCCCTGGTACCTGTCAATAAACCTCGTGTGATTGCAGCAAGGAGTTCCTGGGGGGTCATGTTATCCCGAGACTTGAGTGAGAGTCTCCCCAATCTGGAGGTCTTTCAGTATAACTGGACAACTGCATGTAGAAGAATCCAGAAAGATCCATACTTACTACCTTACACAAAACTCAACTTCAAATGGATAAAATACCTCACCATAAAACTTGATACACTGAATCTAATAGAAGAGAAAGTGGGGGTAATATTGGCACAGGAAAAGAACACCACAAACACAGGCACTAAGATCAACAATTAATAAATTGTACCTGAATAATTTAAAACACTTCTATAAGGCAAGGGACACCATCATTCAGACAATAAAGCAGCCTACAGAATGGAAAATTAGTTTTACCAGCTGAACATCCAAGAGAGGACTAATAATGAAAACATATAAAGAACTCAAAATAGAAATCAAGAGTAAAATTAACACAATTTTTAAAAGGGGTAGAGATATAAACAGAGAATTCTCATCAGAATTACTCCATTTTTATATTGAATTGTTTGGTGTGTTGCAGAACATAGAATAGAAAAATTAAAATTTGAGGTTTAAGATACAATTTTTATAGGTAAGTTAATATCTTTTAATGAATGTATACACAGATTAAAAGTACAAAACGATTCTCAGTGTCTTAAAGTATGTAAGATATTTCTTATGTGCATGAAAGTATCCAGTGTTAGTACCAGAGTTTGTTTCGTGAAAGAACTCTGATAATTCTTCCATCTAACATTCATGAGGTCCTTCACCCTTGAACTTTCATACCTTCTGGGTCTCCCACATTTGATAGTATTCAAGAGCAAAGAGCAAACGCAAGGGGTATATTAGGATCTTTATCCTTGTTATCTGTTCTGCTCTAATTCTGCCAGCTACTAGTTCAAACAGAACTATATTTATTTTTAAGGAAACAGAAATGCTGTCTCTGTCTCCAAGGATTCAGTAAGCAGACAGCTCTTCCCTGCTATCCCATCTTTCCCCTCATAGGGTTTCTCATTGGAAGCCACTAGGGTTTTGTTGTTGTTTTGTTGTGCTTTTGTCCTTTGAGCCATGCTCTTCCTTTGTAGTCTAGACTGATCTAGATCTCACTACTAGACAGAGAGGGCTGCATTTGCCTTCAGTGATTAGAAATGAGCATGACACTATTTGATGGGGAAAAAAAAGTAAGATCCTTCTAAACAAGGTGTAACTGCAGAGGTACTTGGGTGATGAAAGTAAAAAAGAAAGAAATGCTAGAAAATGGTGAAAACTGATGAGGGAATCCCCTCAGTATGTTATTAATATGTTTTACTACCATTGATTAATAAAGATGCTTCTTTGGCCTATGGCAGGATATAATATAGTAAGGTGGGAAATCTAAGCAGGGGTAGAGGAGGAAGGAAGGTGGAGCCAGAACCTTATTGGTAAGCCACAGCCTCATGGCGATACACAGATTAACAGAAATGGGTTAGTTTAAGATGTAAGAGCTAGTTAGAAAGTGGTTTTAGTCATTGACCAAACAGTGTTGTAATTAATAAAGTTTTTGTGTGATTATTCGGGTCTGAGCAGTCAGGAAACAAATAATCAGTCTCTGTTTACAGAAAACACAGGAAAGAATATGGCCATGGAGCACGGTGCACATGCATCAAGGAATTTATGAAACTTCCAGAAGAAAGCAATTGGGACAAGAATCCTTCTAACTGCTCAACAATGACAACTCAGTGATGGGCATCACAGCTCCTACCTATGAGCCACCTCCCTGGCAGCAGCTCTGCTGCTCTTGCAAAACCACTCTTCATTACTTGATTTTAAGAAATAATAATGGCAATTAAAATCATAGCATCATACATGAAAAGTTACATGTTCTGCCTTGTGAGTCTGTGGGGAAGTGATGACCAGTGGTATCTGATTCTCATCTTGCTCTGCCTTTCTTGATAGTACAGTAAAGGGAGTGCTAGACATTTTCTAAAGTTGTTTTTCCTATTCCTAAGTTACCATTAACGTCAAAGTTTTATTGTGTTTATATATATGAAGGCCATCTAAGTGAAATTGCCAAATAATGGGGGAGAATGAGCAAAAACTGGGCCAATCATCATCTCTGGTCATCACATAAACTATGGTACTGGGCATTGAATTGTTGGCCAAATACCATAGAAATCCCCAAACAACCCAGTCTGCTGCAAACCCTATAGGTTGCTCTCCACAAACTGACTAACGGCAAGGCCCTATTGCTGAAGACAACACCTAGGAAGCTCACTGGATATGGAGAAGTTGAAAACATACACGCATAGAACCATTACTTCTATGTTCCAGCATTTTTGACACAGAAGATACTACAGCACATGGACATAGGGAAAAAATCAAATATTACTGTTCTATTAAAAACACATAGTAATAAAATGACGGCTACTGACATTCTGCTATACTTACGGATCACTGTCTTGCATAATGGGATGTATCCATCAAATCCCTCCCATGAAGGCTCAGGGAACTCTGTGGAAAAGACTATGGAAAGAGTATATGAGCCAGAAGGGATGAAATACACCAAGAAAACAAGGGCCTCTAAATTATCATGGTAAAAGCACACATGAACTTGTGACTGAGGCAGCATGCTGAGGCCTCTGTGTATAGATTATGGCATCTAGTATAGTATTTTTATGGGATTATTTTGTTTAATTTTATTTTGTTTTATTATTATCCCTTAGAAGCCTGTTTGTCACCCACATTCAGAGGGTCTAGCTTGGTCCTTTGCTGGTTCCTTCCTTGTCTGGCTGGAGTTGGTGAGCTCCCATTAGCTCAGGTAAGCTGCACAGTGGGTGGCTCCCCATCATGGTCTTGACCTCTTTGCTCAGATTCTTACTCCTCCCACTCTTCAGCTGGACTTTAGGACCTCAGCCCAGTGCTGTGCGTCTCTGCCTCTGTTTCCATCAGTTACTAGATGAAGGTTCTATGGTGACATTTAAGATCAACCTGACTACAGGGCAAGGCCAGTTCAGGCACCCTCCCCTCTATTGCTTAGGGACTTAACTGGGGTCGTCCTTCTGGATTCCTGAGAATTTCTCTAGGTGACAGTTGTATGACTGGAGCAGACTGTGGCACCACTGGCATTATCACCAAAATTTATCCCTACTGCTTGTACTGGCTTTTTGGGAGCCCATTCTCTTTGGGTGGATACCTTGTTCAGCCTAGATATAGTAGGGAGGGCCTTGGATATTCCCCAAAACAGTGTGTCTTACCCTCTCTAAGGGGAGAAAAGAGGAGGGAATGGGAGGATGGAAAGGAGTGGGACTGGGTTTGGTATGTCAAGTGAAAAAAGCTAGCTTGTTTTCTTTAAAAAAAAATAAAAAATGAAGACTGTTTTCTAACGAGAGACAGAAAGGGTGTACTTCCAGATGGGAGGGGATGTTGGAAAAATGTACAATGAGAAGGTGGGGCAAACAGAAGCAGGATATATGTTGTGAGAAAAACAACCTATTTTCAATGAGAGTAAAAAAATTATACATTTATTGTTTATTTTTTTAAATATAGCATTTTAGCTTAGAAAGCAAATCCATGTCCATGACTTCACTTTTACACCTTTAACAGTTGGAGACATTCCATCTAAAACATGTCATAGCCCTTGAGTGGAATCCTTCCCTAAGAGTTAAAATCTCAATTCAATCCAGGTCTTATAGTTTTCTGTCCTCAGATTTTATTGTAAGGAAATTCCAAACGTTTACACTAGATTGATGAAATGTACAGCAACATAAGAGAAATGAGACAGAGACTAGGAAGCTAAAAACAAGAAGATGGCTGTGCATCAAGTACTTAAGAAAATTGTCTCTCTTGTGATATACTCAAGAGAAAACTGTCTCTACTATGACACAATCAAGAGATAGAAACTTTTATGCTAATTTTATAGATCTTATGTTTTCCATGTATAGTAAGCTATCTCTTTTAAGGCCTTAATAATCTGTGCCCTTGCATTTAGACTCTTGTTGGTCTTTCTTACACTGCAGCAGGCCATGTCCTCTGAGAACAATAGAAAGTGGTAAAAGTCATGAGGCTAGGACATGAGGTATTGTAGTTTATACCTTGAACTCTCCGGATCCTTCACACAAAGAATCCTGTTATCCTTGCCGGACTTTTGAATAAACTTCTTTTCAAATGCTAACTCTAGTTCAGTCTCACAATAACTGGAGCTCGAGATGTCTGATGGTAATCATAGGAATGGGCTACCAAATGAGCCTTTCCAAAATGCCTACCCTACATGAGTTGTAAACTATTTTTATTTAATTGCTATTTATATATGGTAGGCAGGTGCTCTAGCACTGAGTTTAATATTCAACCCAGATTAATGTTACTATTTTAAGCCGTTGGGTTTGTGAACTATTTGTTATACATTAAGAGGCAAATGATACACTAAGACAATATAAATATAGTAAATGTTGAAAGAAGATTATATTGAGAGCAATACTTTCAAGTGTGTGTATTACAACGACTTGAGTATATACAGTGTAAGTAACATAAAATCTAGATATAATAGTTCTCGGTATTTGGAAAAGTAATCAGGTGTTATTATGTTTTCATGAATATCTCAGGTTTATTGTAGTTCAGAATTTAAGAGATGGGAATATGATATTCATGGCTGCTGTTTTCTCCTAACGTTTACATTCCTAATTGTTCACAAATGTATCATTTATTTTATACAAATATGCTGACTACTGGGTATATTATATCTTCTCACAAATAATATCTGTGATGTATTTTATATTTATATATATAATAGTATCTGTCTACCTGTTTCTCTCTATCTCTCTCACTTTCCTGTTTCTAATGTCCCATTATTGTTTACCTATTTATCTATTGCTACTTTCATTCTCTAGGCCAAAGATTCTCTTGTCTTTTCATTGCAAATTCAAGATCAAAATAAGTATTTTTAATTAGTTTATAATCAAGTAATTATTGCCTTTTACCATGGAAAATGTACATTCTTGTTATAGTTTAATGATTTCCCGAAGAATTTAAATGTTAAAGGCATTGTTTAACCAGATTACAGTACTGGCAACTGGTGCAGTCCTTCAAGGAAGGTATGTATGTCACCATGCATGGTCTCAAACAGATGGTACTCCAGGTCTGACTTGGGACACGAACAATTGTGCCTGTGCAGTTGTGTGCTGCCATCTGCTGTCCTCACCAGGAGTCTACCCATAAGGAAGCACAATCCTAGCAAGTCTTTGGAGTTTTGATCTTAAGATCTATAAACCCATTTTCTTTACATTAGCTGCCTCAGGTATCTCTGTGAAGTAGTGTAAAATTGACCAATAACACTTTTGTATAATACAGAGATGACTGGATTAAAATGGAACCAATGAAACTATTGGTCAATCAATGAATTAATAATATTTGGCTAATGGACATGTCTAATGATTAAATTTAGTACTGATCTAATAAGATGATTTTTTACAATCAAGACTATGAACTTGTGTTCTTCTGATAGCCTTATCAAATTAATTTTTTGAAAACCTGTTTCTTCATAAGGGCTTTGTATGTATTAATTTTTATAGAAAGTTTGTTCTGCAAAAGTTATTGCTAAACTGGAGCTGGCTTTAAATATCGTAAAGAAATACTTATATTCAGAAAAGAAATATGAGCTTCAGGTATTGTATGTGAACCATAAACATTACTGCGTAAGTTATCACATTGCTGTGGAAAACCTAATGTTCATAAAATTATTATCATCTATTAATGTTTTTGTTTTCCTGGAATATGCCTAGATAGTAATACGAAAGATTGTTACATGCCTAACCTACTTTCATACATAAACACCACTGAGACAATCCAAACTAATTTTACAAAACATTTTTACCATTACTATTTATAATCTTGCAGTAATGATAATTCTTGAGTATTCCACAACTAAGCTTTGGAAACAAAGAGAACAAGAAAAGAGGTATTTGGCACTGTTGTGAAATAAGTTTTCTCTGCCTAGAACCATCGCATTGGTGCTATTGGAAAGGAAGAATTGATTATGCTTTACTCCCTTTATTATTTCTCCTACCTAATGAAATCCATTTGGAACTTCCAAACACTGTGCCTTTCCTGTCAGCTACAGCCTCAATCACAAACCTTTCTTTTTTGTTTTATTTTAGGTTCCATATTGCAGATATAAGAAGCATTTCTTCTTTTTGGATGCTTAGTCACAAGACCAGAATTAGAATGACTAGAGATGAACTGACATTGTGTATCAGGTTTAGGCCAAACACTAGGCTCTGAGCGGCAGGCCAGTCCATTTGTCTTTTCGAAATTAAATTTGAATGTTGTGTGTATGCATCTGTTAATATATGTTACAAAATAACTGATAGAAATGATAACATCATAAAGAAAGAAGTGAGGAGAGAGACAAAAAGATAGAGAAAGGGGGAAGCTTCAAATACCTTTTCTTTTCTAGAACTTAAATTATTGGCCCACCTTGCTCAGGTCTACCAGATGGATTCTGTTAGAGTTTTAGGAATGTGGTTGATGACACTACTGCATTCGCACAAGTGGCCGAATGGATTACAGAGTATGCCATTTCTGTGCCAATGACTTTGGCATATCAATGGTCTCTGTAGACTGATCCACATATAATTTTTTTGTGACTTATATGATTCACACGTAAGAGGAGAGATGGGTTGATCAATGAGCCCAATGTTTATACGAAAAATCGTCATAGAAGATTGCTTGTTTGCTTTAATATAATAGGACTATACTTTCCATCCTTTCACAACGTCTGAACTGAATCTATAAGGTGGTGACTATCTGAGAGCCAGACAGTTCATATAAAGCTATTTCCAGGATAGCTGTTATTCTTGTCTGATATTCCTCAATGTAGTGACCATAGCTGTGAGATCTTGAAATTTTAGAAATTGTAACTATCAAGTATTGAAAAAAATGTGTAAGTTGATTTTTTTCGATTTTTAGTTTTTAGAGCATTATTTTGTGTTATAATTCCATGTTACATAGTTGATAGTTGCATCTTTTATTTTAAAGTTTCTAAATGTATGTGTGTGTTTGTGTGTGTGTGTGTGTGTGTGTGTGTGTGTGTGTGTGTGCCCCTGCAGGTGTACTGTGTGCCTGCAGGTTTTTGGGAAGGTCAGACCCAAAGGAGCTGGAGTTACCAGTGTCTATGAGGCACAATACATAGGTGCCGAACCAAGATCCACTGCAAGACTGGTAAATGTTCGTAATCAATGAATCACCTTTCTATCCGTGTTACAGTTTTTAAAACAATTTTTGAAAGTCTCAAAGAAAGCATTCAAATTCGAATAAAAATAATACATTATTTTGATATTAGTGAGATCATCCATGTGTTCTTTTTATATGACTATACAAGATACAGTTAATTGTTTAATATAAATTTAGTTTAAATAGGTAGATTAACAGAACTGAAAAATTACCAGAAATTTTCTGTCCTAGTCTTATTGTAGTTTTATATTATTGTCATTATTAAAATTAGAATGCATTAAATCATGTCATCTTAAACTAATATGTTTAAAAATAGAAAATTTATATATAGGTATTGAATTTTAAGAATGTTTTATTTTATTTGGCTTGGATCAAACTTGATGGACAACTAATTAATAATATTTGTAAATATTTGTAGTATTTATCATTTCCTAATATCATATTGAGAACTAACCTTGCAAATTTAACCTTTCCATTATTCAGATTGTAGATATACATGATAGCACTTATGTGACTAACAGAAATCTTGAATAATGTAAGCATTTAGCATGAAGTATTATTTCTCCTAATCACTCAACACTTCCTGAATCTATGTGCAGTAGAGTCAATTTACATTTGTACTAATTTCTGTCCATTATCACAAAGAGGAGTAAAACAAGCATGGAAAACAAGCCTTACCAGAAGTATCCTGCCAGGTTTCCACAAAGCTACAGCCATCTCACGGCCCATGCGCTGCATTTCCCATCTATAGAACCACACGCACTTCCTCCTGTCCCCATGCATTTCCCATCTATACAACCACATGCACTGAATTTCCCATTTGATACTACCACATGCACTTCCTCCTGTTATTCTCCAAAAGGTGCTACTCAAACCTGTCACTGAGTGATGAAACCCAACTCCAAGTCTGAGATACCCTCAAGCTATGAAGATTTTCTATTCATGTGGCCACAGACTGATGGCATGTACAGACAACCATTTATCCCTTGCTTTGTTTTTAGCTTTATTTAACTATGATAGTCATGGGTAACCAATATGCCTGTGTCATTTACCCAACGTCATTTCACTCCTTAAGCATTGTGTCATGACACCTTCACCAAAAGAAGTAAGTAAGTACAATACAATATAATGCAATACTGCCTTTTAAAAATAAATACAGATAAGACATTCATATAACTTCTACTACACAACATATTGCCATCTTACTTTTAATTATTACTGCATGTATTTTATAAATTAATTCAGATTATACATAGGTTATGTGAGGTTCTTGACCACCTGTATTTCAGGCACTTACTGTACATCTGAGAGTATGGGTATGACTTAAAGCTTAAAAGCTTAAAAGACAGCTCCTTGGTTCCAACATAATACTTGGTGTTATGTACAATGGTAAAATAACCAAAGAGTGGAGTTTGACAAAAAAAAAAAAAACAAAACAACAACAACAAAAAACCAACCTCATTTGGACAAGGAGGAATATCAAAATAAATATTGTAGCTATTATTCAAATAATATCCTGGTTTATGAATACAGAAAATCAGTGGTGTAGAAAATTTTAGTGTTCCATTGGCAGAGTCTTTGCAAATACATCTCTCTGAGACTTCCCTGCTGTAGTCTGTCATGGAGATGATTCTCTGTAAGGAACTGAAGAGCTGTCTCGACCTGTTTTTCTAGGTCTGAGATTAGGGGGTGGGCTGGAATTTGTTATGTTTAAGCCTTTTTTAGTTCTTGTCAGACTAATACTGGGCAATGCAGTTCTGAATTTAGTAAATGCTCGGTTGACTTCTGGTTCTATCAGTGAGAACATATTCTCAGATTTTACCTATATACTTTATGCCTTTACCTGTCAGAGGTGTTAGCTTTTCATTTTTTACTTTTCTACTCTACCCATCCCTCATCCCTTAGTTGAAAGCAATGCCTTTGATGCAATTTTAAAATTAAATATTCGATTACATAAAACACCTAATAGTTTTTTAACCAATCTTTTCAAAATATCTTAACAGTAGAGCATTATAACAATCCAGAGAAATGACACAGATTCCATTTTCTTTTTCTCTTAAACTGATGTTACCTACAAACTTTCATTTGCACAAACATACAGTCATGTGCTATTCAATTTTTCACCCTAAAATTAATTTTACCATTTCTAAACTTTGCAAGGCTTCATAGGACAAGAATTAGTCCACACAGTTAGAAAGTTACAAAGACCTTCATACTTATAACTTGCAAATTTAATAAATCAAATCTAGAAGATTTATCTTTCCTGGTAGGTATTTTATGAACCTGGCTACTTTGTGAATTTTTCTATTATTTTCATAAACGTTTCATCTAAGCTCAAACAGCTCTACAGTAGACAACAGTTGGACCCAATGTTTGTCTTCATATAATAAGAATCAATACCCTCCTGCTTGGTAGTTGATAGGATTTGGCCTCTCAAGGTCTTACTGCTTCTACAGCTGAAAAAAAAATCAATATTTCCCTTTTGTTTTCTGAAATTCCTTATTTCAAACATGAATCTTGAATATTTTCAAAACATTGTTTAGCTACAATGCAGTAAGTCCTATAAAAATGCCACCTCAATTTTTAATTTTTTCCCTTGTGGTATTTAAGAGTGATCCTGGAATGTCTATTTAAAGATAGGTTTTTCCATTTCCCTGATTGTTTATGCTATAAGTAATAATTTTGCTATCTGTATTCTTAAATATTGCATTGATGTTCACATGGAAGATGTAGGAATGAAGGCAATCAGGCTGGTTTGTTGACTATTTTTAAAATGCTTTTCTATCCAATGGTTTCCCAACCTGATGATGTCTACTCACACTTACTGAGTTCTCATGCTACCCCTACGTTTAAAGCAACAGAAAGGAGCCATCTTTTAGTTCTTGAGAGTGTATATCGGGAACTAAGGGGAAAACTCAGCTGTAACTTTTGCAAATTTTGGCTTTTGTATAAAATCTCACTGTATCTACTTCAATGTTTAAGACTTTGCTTGATAAGATTAGAAACTAACTTGCTTATAATTCATATTCTGCCAAGGATTTTATAGTTAAAATCATTACATTTTGAGCACCTAATCTCAGTCTTTAAAATTTTCCAAGCCCCAGAGCTGGGTAATTATTTCAAATTCTAAATATCATTCTGTTCAATACAAAACTATTAGTACAAAGAGATGGACATTTTTAATAGAAAATCCAAATTTATCCTTTTATTCTCTTAGAGCAATGTGTGAGATCACAATTCCCAATAAATATAAGATTAACTTGGTTTAACATAGAGAAAAACAATCAATAAACAAACAAACAAACAAATATAAGATACTTAGATCTTTGCTAAAGAACTGTTCTGGCTTGTTTTAAATGTCAATTTCCACAACTAAGAATTGCTTGATAAGAGAGCACCAATTCAGGGATTGTCTAAATCGTGTTGACCTGTAAGCAAGACTTGAGAGACTGTTTCATTGTTAATACTGTAGAAAGACTCAGCCCATGGTAGGCAGCAGCATTTCCTTGTCAGGGGTGCATGAACTTTACAGGATAGGTAAAGCAGGGAGCATGAGGGCATGCATCCATTTCTTTGTGCTCTGGACTATATGGAATTTTTTTTTTACATCTCTTCAAAGATGGACTGGAATTTCAAGTCTAATAATCTCTCTCACTATGTTGTTTATGGGCAGGGTGTTTTATCACAGCAGCAGAATTAAAACTACATTGACAACCCAAAGGGAAATTACAATATCTTTGCAAAATAAAGAGTATATAATTTAATTAAAATAATTTCTATGGTTTGCAAAGTTTGTAGTCACAAATAAACAAAGCTAAGTTACATACTCTCCTCAAATTAAAGATAAATTAGCTTCTGTCAAAGATGTGTTTACAAAAGTAGTTCTGAACATTTATATCACTGTCCTTAGAGACCCATGGTTATGTAAAACTGTTCTCACTTTGCTGTAGGGTTAAAAAAAAGGCACTTAACCGGATCTCTCTACAATGATGATTTTCTGCTTTCTTAGAATCTTAACTAAGAAAAATTCATTTGAAAAAGTTTGACCCTTGTCGTGTTAAGTGAATGGGAGTTGAATCTGTACTCTTATGGGAGCTGCTACTGCTTGGCAAAGGTCCTTGGCCAGGCATGTTAAGAATGTGCCCTTTGTAATTTATGAGGTCTAGCATTAGCAAAGGAAGTAAGCTTAGGTGAGGCACAGCATTGACAAAGTAGAACTGGGAACCTCACAGCGATGGCTGTGCTCTCTACAGCCGGTCTAATAAGACCCGCATCACTGATTTTGCAAAATATGTCTTCATTTCGTGTCTTTTATTCCTCTCCCCTGAGAACAGATGAGTTTTTTCTTAAGGGCGCTGGATTTTCAGAATTTATACAATTACACAACATAAAGGGAGATGAAAGAAAATAACGGAAACTTGGGATTGCTGAATATAAAATGGTAAAGAAAAATTAATCCCCTAAGAAATAAAAGAATTCTGGAAGAATTCAACTTCTTAAGTTAAAAATCATGGAAATATTTTTGCACATGTAATAATCATACTTCTAAAACGAGAATAGAATAACTGTTATGATTTATTGGCGTAAGTGACCCTTGTGGATCCCCCAGTGAGTGGGAGACTGAGGCTGGTAAGGGGACAGATAAATAATCCATGTATTGAGAGAGAGCTTAGGAATGGAAAGTTTATTTAGTGGATATGGGGAGGGTGTGAGAAGGTAGGGGGTATGTGGGAGAAGGGAGAAATAGAAAGAGAAAGAGAGAGGAATAGAAGGACAGAGAGAGAGGGAAGAAGAGGGCAGGAGGAGGGAGAAAGGGCTGCTGCCTCTTCAGAAGAGGAGTGGACAGAGAGACAGAAAGCAACTAAAACCAGCTTGCCTCTGCAGGAAGAGGGAGGTTGGGAGTGGGTGGAACTTGTCTCTTAAAGGGGCAGGGTAACCAGGTCACAAGGCAGACCTGCATACTTATAATTATAACATTTCCATCTTTTTCTTATAATAAAAAACAAGGAGTTAGGCATGGCACGTTAAGGGTATGAGGGCATTGAGTTCTTAAGAATGCTTCCTGCTAATTTGTGGGTGTTAAAATCTTGGGGAACCTTAGAAAGCTGGGTTACTGACCATGTACTGGGGTATCTGGTTCCTTCACTCTGTCCAGGATTGTGGTGTGGACTGTTCGGTGTCCCTTGGAACTGGAGAGGTGTTGGTAGAGCAGAGGACAAACTTAAGTTTAGGAAGAAAAAATTTTTCTGTAGGTCCTGGTATTTGAGGAGGAGGGTGTCATGACCTGGGAAAGGTGGGAAGATTTGGGATAATTGAGAGAAGGGTGCATCTGACCTGTTTATGGTGAAATATTTCAGATCAGCTCCCTGGAACTCACAAGAATTCTTTGAGTTTATGAAAACATATGTTATATATATATATATATATATATATATATACACACATACACACACACACACACACACACATATATATATATATTATAAATGGCAACATATTCATGCCAGAATGACTGTGACAAATTTTTTTCTTACACAATGAACAGTATCTTTAAAAAACAACCAAGGAGAATTTAAAATCTTGATCTTGCAGTATAGTAGTGGTAGTACTCTGCCAGAGTATATTAACTGCTTATAAGCATTTCATTGATAATGTTAAGACTAGGAATAGCAGCATAATGAGAAAAGAATCTTATAACTTGAATTTGTCCTCAGACCTTTATAACTTGCAGGTACACACCTTAATAACTTGCATTGTATACCTTAGAACACCTCCTTGATTTGAACTTTGTATCTCAGAACAGCTTTTATTTATTAGAATGTTGAATTTTGGGAACATATTGTTGATTCATGACTCTAATCAGATGATTTTTGAGGGGTATTTTTTTTTAGCATAAATTAAAACTATTGATTTCTAGGTGATTTCTGCCCCAGACTAGGACATGTTAAACCAGAGTGTGGTAGTTTGAATAAGAATGACTCCCATAGGCTCAACTATTTGAATGCTTGGTCATTAGGGATTGGTTGTAAAAAAAAAATATTAGGAGCTGTGGCCTTGTTGAGGTAGGTGTGACCATGTTGGAAGACACGTATCACTGTGGGTGGGCTTTAGGGTTTAAAAGACTCAAGCCAGATCCACTGTCTCTTCCTTCCTGCTGTCTGTGGAGCCAAATGTAGAACTCTTGGCTATTTTCCAGGCCTGTGTCCGCCTGAACACCACCCTGCTTCCTGCCGTGAGGATATTGGACTAAGCCTCTGAAATGATAAGACAAACCCATGTAAACGAACTCTTCTATAAGAGTTGCCATGGCCATAGTTTCTCTTCACAGTAACAGAATGCCAACTGAGAGACACAGGGCTTGTTTTACTTATGCATGTCTTCCTTCTGTCCGCTGCAGTGTTCTTGTTAGATCTAAGCTTTGTTGTGTCTAGATTCTTCTATTATTGCATTTTTATTCAAATGTATGTTGTAGTATAAAGTTTATGCATAAAAAACTGGTTTGATGTCTATTTTAATCCCTAAAATAATTCTTGTAAATAATTTTATTTATTAATTAGTATTCATTTTAATGAATTCATTTTTTGAGACAGGGTTTCTCTGTGTAGCTTAGGCTAATCTAGAACTTGCTTTGCAGAACAGGCTGACCTTGAACTCACGGAGTACTGCCTGCTTTTGCCCTTCCAGTGCTGGGATTAAAGATGTGAGCCACCCCTGACAGCCTTTTTTAAAAAAAATTGCAGTTTCTTAATGCAAATTTTAAAATTATTTGTTGTGGCCTACTCTGTAAACATCCCTACACATTTTCCTAATGCTTATTTACATGAAAGAAACTTCAGTTCCACTGGTTTTTACTGTGTAGCTGTTAAGCTAGCTTCAGTATATCTGGCTAATTTCTTTTTCAAATTTTGTTACTGTTCTACATAAGTATTAGAATCATGCTTTTAAAATCCTGTTTCTAAATAAAAAGTCCTGCTTACAAAGTGAAGAAGGAGAAAGAGAAGAAGGAGGAAGAAGAGGAAGAGGAAGAAGAGGAGGAGGAAGAAGAAACTAACGTTTAAATTTAATCCATCATCACTGAAATAATTATATGATCATTGTCTTGAGCCACTGTCATAGCTATCTATGAGTTTTATCATACACAGCTATGTGTAGCTGTATGAGGCCTGTTGCTGACCTAGGCAGTTGTAATAAATAGACTGTTTGTCTCAAATTGTGACTCACTCTGTACAAACATCTGATGAGTTGGTGCTCTTCCATTTTTATGCCTGGCAAAGGAGAGAAATAATGAGTCAAGACTCAACCTTAAACTCTAATCCCATTATTGAAATATGAAAGACATGCAGAGCTCGGTGACTCATGATGCCTCTTAATTGCCACTGCTGCTGCTAATGACTTACATTCACAGAAAAATGACTGTCAGTCAGAAGTAAATAACCTAGACTCCCTCTGCTTTTCATAGTATTGATCAAGTGTGTTTTAACCCTCAATTATACTGCAATCTATTGAAAAACTGTCTCTTAATGTCACAGCAAACTATAAGTCCATTATTTTGATACTTATTAATGAGCATCAAATCACTATAATTTCATTATTGTTAAACTACTTGAACAAAATCAACAACCTGTCTTGTGTACTATACTTATTTTCCTAGCTTTAGTAATATAGAATTGATAAACTTTCTTGAAATTGGAGGAAAAATCTCTAAAAATTAATTGTGAAATTATACTGTAACTTAACACAATGATAAAGCTTTCTTTTAAGTATAGTCATTATTAAATAAATGTAGCTTTAAGAAACTTAGATTATTTGCCAAAAGGATGAAATTCAGGTTTCCTATAAAATAGTTTTCACTCTATTCTGATTTCCAGAGGTGAAAACATATAATCTCATGCTGTGTTTAATTATAATATATTCAATAACATTTTGATGGCTGAAGAAAAAAGTGAGTAGTGCTCAATTCTCAGCTATCAACCATAGAGGGGATAATTTCTGACTCAATATTGACATTTTCAGTCTTGAAAATGGATGGTTTGGAAGCAGATTCATAATTCCTTTTATCATGATACCATAATCTTTTTAACCAAATAGAGATAAATACATCCCAATCAGAAAACAGTGTAGAGATCTCAAGTTATAAATACAACAGTTTTAATCTCAATTGTGTTTTGCCTACTGAGCATTAGGTTCTGTGGTCATCACTGGAAATACAGAGATGAAGATGGTTTGATTCCTGTCTTCCTGATACTGAGGAGTATAGGTCACCCTGAACCAACAGTAGAAACACATACACTAGATAGACTGTGTGAAACTATTAGCAAGATTACTTAGTGGCTTAAGGAGCTCTAAAAAGAGCTACTTGAAGAATGAGTCATATTTCTTTTATTCTTTTTTATCATCATTCTATATCTGATCCCTTTATGGTATGGGAAATACTTGTGTATATGTGCTGCTTTTATTGGTTAATGAATAAAGAAGTTGGCTTGTCCTGTGATAGGACAGAGTAGAACTAGGTGGGGAAAACCAAACTGAATGCTGGGAGAAAGAAGTCGGAGTTGAGAGATGCCATGTAGTCACTCCAGGGAACAGATGCACTGGAACCTTGCCTGTAAGCCACAGCCATATGGCAATGCACAGATTAAAAGAAATGGGTTAATTTAAGATATAAGTGTAAGTTAGAAATATGCTCAACAATGGCTCTCAGAGGCAGGGAATGGACCTCCACCATATTGGACTGGGCAGAGCCAAATGTCAAAGCAGCCTTAGTCCTAGTAACACTGCTAAACATATTAAGAAGTGCTCCTGGACAGAAAAGGATTTCAGATAAATGATAGGACAGATTCAGACATACAAGGCCTCTAAATGAGACACTATGTGTTTAAAAAATGTATGTAGATTTGGGAGAGAGAAGAAAAAGACTAAAGAGACAGTAATGCAATATAAAAGAGTATAGACAGTTATAGATTAAAGGAGAAAAGATAATAAAATAAACATGAAACTTGTAGGAAAAGTAATAGAGTAAGAAAACTAAGCCAATAATGATGGAATATACACAGAGAGTCTGGATTACATATATAATTGTGTTTTCTTTGAAATTTTTGACTGTGAAAAAACTAAGTACAGAGTGAAATTTCGTTGTATGGGCTGCTAAACCAAAGCAACATATATACTTTAAAGGTATCTTGATTTCAAAATTTGTGTCTAATGACGTTGCTTTGGAAAAGAGGCTCTTCTTTTGTTTCCACAGAAGATGAGAACCTGTGGAATCCTTCCAGACTAATGTGCTTTGATGGACTAAGACCCCACAAAAGGATGCCATGAACACCCCCAAAAATACTTCGCCCAACAAAAAGCTGGAAGCACTTTGGAAAGAACTACACCCAAATTTCCAAATATTCTTTATAAATGTTTGTTTACGTTTAAAGGGGGATATGATATAGATATGAATAATTTGCATTGTTGTGGATCTTGATCTATTGATGCAGGTTTGGGGTCAATCTTGTTATATGTATGTATCTGCCTAGCTTAGGGTATTTTGATTTTGCAGTTCATTTGAAAATATAATATATAATTAAGAAATATAGGTTAATAGATAACCATCTATAATAGTCAGGTGTGTAGTCATGTTAGTTAGGTTTTCTAGATATGTAGAGATATATTTCTGTTAGATAGGTATTCTTCAAATCTTTCAGAGGACTTCAGAATATGGCATTTAAAATGTTTTAATAACTTAGGACTTTTCTTTACATGAGACACATCTGCTCATGGCAGCACCAATAACTTCAAGAGGAAGATGGGCATCAAAGAGGCTCCTCATGGAGTTGGTTAGCCATATGGGCAAAAACCTGCTCTTGCCTGGACTGATTGATGTTATGCTGTATGAACTGGACATGCAGGACCCACAGAAAAATTCCTGATGAAATTGCCTTAAAAGGTGAGACAGACCTTTGGGCTTCCTGCTTCATGAAAGAGATTGCCAGACATTCTGCAGGACATGGAAGAAAGTGACTGACAAACTGCCAATAATAGGCAGAACTGTCTAAAATTTCCTGCTTCATGGAAACATCTGCCAGATACTATAGGCTGAAGATGGGTGCCAGAAACATTACAGAAGAACTTTGGGTGACTGTCCGGGAAGCGAGATGTCTCTGCCAATTCTAGAGTTTTGGAAATTGCTCACAATGCACTTCCTGCTAACTTATGTAATATTATATCCTTCTGGATACTTTGATGGAGCTGAAGAATAGATAGTTATAGTTTTCCTTAGTTATGATAAAAGATAAAGTAGATATAAATATTATAACTGTAATTCTTGCTTGATACCTGTTTTCTTATAGATAGTTTTACTATGTTAAAGTTAAAACCTTCCTTTTTATTTAAACAGAGAAGGGGATGGTGTGAAAAGTCCTTCTGTACATGAGTTGCTTTTATTGGTTAATGAATATAGAGCTAGGTGGGGAAACCTAAACTGAATGCTGGGAGGAAGAAGGCATAGTTGAGAGATGCCATGTAGCTGCTCCAGGAAACAGACATGCTGGAACCTTTCCAGTAAGCCATAGCCACATGGTTATGCACAGATTAATAGAAATGGGTTAATTTAAGATATAAGGGTAAGTTAGAAATACGCTTAAGCTATTGGCCAAACAGTATTGCAAATAATATGGTTTATGAGTGATTATTTTGGGGCTGAGCAGCCAGGAACAAACAAGTGACCCCCTAATACCTTCATGTGCCTGCTGAGGTGGTACCCTGTATGGAAAGCAGGGATTTGAGAGAGCGGTCAGGAGTCCTGAGATCAGCCAGGATTATGCCATCCTAACAAGCAGACGCTAGAGTCAGTGGCACACAATCCTATCTGTATCACACAGAGTCTGGGCTTTCCATGAGTAATGTTGATATAGAAAACAGCAACATCAGTGTAAGGCATGAGAGCCCAGGAGAGCCAGGTGAGGGTATTGAGAAGATTTAAGCTATATTAGCACTGCAGGATTGTGGAATATGGGGAGCTGGGAAGGTGATTAAACGTCACCAACAACGAGTACTGAAGGAAACTTATGGGACAACACAAAATTATAGTGTTTATATGAATTTTGACCTTTAATGGGGAGAACTATTGACAAAAATCAATATAAAGGAGTGATCTCATCTTCTCTGATTGTTAGTAAAAGATAAATGAGACAAACAAGAAACAGTCTGTTTCATATAGTAAAACATTGCTCTGTATTCTCATTCAATATATAATTTTGAAAAGTGAGTATTTCAGGAATTTGAGGAAGGTTTGAATTCCCAATTAAAAAAAAATTGAGAGAGACATCAAGGCTCCTATCTGTTGTTGTTTTGGTTTTTGTTTTTTTGCCTGAGGAGTCAATAACTGCTTTCTGATAGAGGAAGAATGGGAGGACAGGTTGAGAGAACATTTCAATTTTTTTCTTAACTAGTATGAATGCCTGAACATATTAGGTAGATTTAGCTGGTAAATATTCACCTTGGAATTGCATAAGAGTGCCATGATGGTGCTATTGAATGCTCCGGCATTGTGAAGACAGCTAAAAAATAAAAAAAGAAGAAGACAACAACAAAACAAACCCACTACAAAATGAAATATTAAAATATTATTAGACCTCAGATATAGTTGGCCTAAAAAGTATTGCTGTTAATCCACTTACTTAGTACTAGTGAAAAAGGTATCTATTTTTCCTGGAAAAGTTAAGTGTCAACTGAGATAAGCACCAAGTGCAGAAAGTTGAAAGACACTTTTCTCTGCTGTTATTTTATACAAGGCAGTTGATGACTCTAAAGAAATGAAGAGTGAAAGACATCCCTTATAAACACCTCACAGAGCGTCCAATTATGTGTAGGTGGAGATGGGATTTATTTGGCTTTCCCCCCTTTTCAAGTAGTTCTTATTAAATGAAATCAGCTGGCGTAACGATGTCTGACACCAGCTACAGAGTAAAGCAAATTGCTGAAGCCTTTTTAGAGATGAGAAGAAATAAAGAGCCACTATAGAAATATATCAGCGTTTATTTGAATTAAGGCACCGGTGGGGATGGAAGGACACTTTCCGAGAAGTAGAAAAGTAAAATACAGCACTGAGCTGGATTTTAGGCACTCTGTTTCTACTCAATTGAGTTTTGGGTTTTCAAGGCTTATAGAAGAGCAATGGTTTAGAAAATAGAACAAGTCTGGTGAGGAGATTTTTATTTTTATTTTGTTTGAACAATGTTACTTATGAGATAACTTTATTCTTACTTGTCTCCAGAGGCTGAAAGATCAGACATCAGAAAATGAGTCAGAACCATAATAAGATAATTTCAGAGATACAAATAAGAATTGAACAACCACTCAAACACCTCTTAGTATTTAGTTTTGCTCAGAATCTCCTTGTTTGGAAGTATCCAAAACTTCTTACTTTGCTTTCACTTGCTTTCTTGATTCTCTCAGCAGATTATTTTTCTTATCCTGGATTTCTCTAATATCTGTCAGTCAAACTTCCAAGTATTCATTTTATTTAAAGCACCACTTCAGAGCAAATTTATCAGAGCAACTGTTACTCCTTTAGAGTGAACTTCACTGTGCTAACTTTAGAGTTGAAAAACAGAACCCAGATGCTTCAAGTTTGCCTGAAGACTTGGGATAACACCTCTCAGGTGTAAACCCTGAAAGGGAAATTATGATTAAGGCCACATAATGCCTCCCCTTTCTTCTGCCTCCTAAGTAGCAAAGCTGGCCCTGCTCCTACTTGGAGGCTGCTGCTGAGAAGACTAGATAGTATGGTGGGTGCATAACCCATATCAAAAAAGAAGGAGAAGAACTCCAGCTAAAAAGCACAAAAAATATATTCAACAAAATCATAGAAGAAAACTTTCCCCACCTAAAGAAGGATATCCTTATGAACGTACAAGAAGCTTACAGAACACCAAATAGACTGGATCAAAAAAAAAAACCCTCACTATATAATAATCAAAACACAAAATAGACAGAATAAAGAAAGAATATTAAGACCTGCAAAAGAAAAAGGTCAAGTAATATATAAAGGTAGCCCTATAAGAATTACACCTGACTTCTCAATGGAAACCATGAAAGCCAGAAGGTCCTGGAGAGATGTGCTACAGAAACTAAGAGACCATGGATGCAAGCCCAGATTACTATACCCATCAAAGCTTTCATTCACAATGGATGGAGAAAACAAGATATTCAATAACAAAAACAGATTTAAACAATACGTATCCACAAACCCAGCCTTACAGAAAATACTACAAGGAAAACCCTAACCCAAGGGAGCTAACTACACCCACAAAAACACAGACATCTGATAACCCCCACCAGCATAATCCAAAGAAGGGAAACACACAAACACTACTACCGAAAAAAGAAAAGACGTTAACAACCACTGGTCATTAATATCACTTAATATCAATGGACTCAATTCACCTAAAAACAGACACAGGCTAAGAGAATGGAAAAGAAAACAGGGTCCAGCCTTCTTCTGTTTGCAAGAAACATACCTCAAACTCAAAGAAAGATACTACCACAGAGTAAAGGGGTGGGAAAAGTCAAATGGACCTGTAGTAATGAGGTGCAGGCCTGCTTTTGTTCCCGGCTACCCAGCTCCTGCTGCATACCCGAAATAATTACACAGAAAACTGTATTAATTAAATGACTACCTGGCCCATTATCTCTATCCCCTTATTGGCTAACTCTCACATATTATTTTAACCCATCTCCATTAATGTGTATCGCCACTTGAGTTGTGGCTTACCGGCATGAGTCTAACCAGTGTCCATCTTGGGCAGGAGAAGCATGGCGTCTGCCACACTTTCCTTCTCTCCAGCATTCCATCCTGTCTACTCCGCCCATGTAAGGGCTGCCCTATCAAAAGGCCAAGGCAGTTTTCTTTATTTAACCAATGAAAGTAACACAAATACAGAAGACCCTCCTACACCAAGGACCTAAGAAACAGGCAGGTTTAGCTATCCTAATATCTAACAAAATTAATTTAAAACTAATTTCAATCAGAAGAGGTGGAGCAGGACGCTTTATACTCATAATAGGAACAACTCATCAGGATGAAGTCTCAATCCTGAGCATCTATGCCCCTAATACAAGAGCTCCCACATATGTAAAAGAAACATTACTAAAAAAATTGAACATCAAACTCCACATACTAATAGCAGGAGACTTCAACACTCCTTTCTCACCAATGGACAGGCCAACCAGACAGAAACTTAACAGAGAAATAAGAGAACTAACAGATATAATGAATCAAATGGACTTAACAGACATCTAAAGAACATTCCACCCAAACACAAAAAAATATACCTTCTTCTCAGCACCTCCTGGAACTTTCTCTAAAATTGATCACATACATGGTAACAAAACAAACATCCACAGATACAAAAAAAAAAAAAATGGAGTAATCCCCGGTGTCTGATTGGATCACCATGGATTAAAGTTAGAATTTAACAACAATACTACTCTCAGAAAGCCTCATGGAAATTGAACAACCACTGACGCACCCCTGTGTCAAAGAAGAAATAAAGAAAGAAATTAAAGTCTTCATTGAATTCAATGAAATTGAAGGTACAACATATCCAAATCTATAGGATACTATAAAACCAGTGCTAATAGGAAAGTTCATAGCACTAAGTGTCCACATAAAGAAATTGGAGAAAGCTCACATTAATGACTTAACAGCATGCCTGAAAGCTCTAGAACAAAAAGAAGCAGACTCACCCAGGAGGAGTAGAAGATGGGAAATAATCAAATTGAAGACTGAAATCAACAAAATAGAAACAAAGAAAACAATACAAAAAATAATAAAAAAGAGCTGGTTCTTTGAGAAAATCAACAAGATTGATAAACCCTTATCCAAACTAATTAAAAGGAACAGAGAGAACATCCAAATGAACAAAATCAGAAATGAAAAGGGGCCATAACAACAGACACTGAGGAAATTCAGAGAATCATTAAGTCTTACTACAAAAACCTGTACTCCACAAAATTGGAAAATGTAAAAGAAATGGAATTTTTTTAGATATATAAAATATACCAAGATTAAATCAAGACCATGTGAGCAAAATAAATAGACCTATAAGATGCAAGGAAATAGAAGCTGTCATCAAAAACCTCCCAACCAAAAAACCCCAGGGCCGGATGCTTTTATCGCAGAATTCTACAAAAACTTCCAGGAAGAGCTAATACCTATATTCCTCAAAGTGTTCCACACAATAGAAACATTTAGGGACATTTCCAAACTCTTTTTATTGGGCTACAGTAACCCTGATACCAAAACCACACAAAGACTCAACCAAGAAAGATAATTAAAGACCAATCTCACTCATGAACATGGATGCAAATATTCTCAATAAAATACTCAAACCAAAAAAAAGAACACATCAAGAAAATCATTAACCATGATCAAATAGGCTTCATCCCAGAGATGCAAGGCTGGTTCAACATATGAAAGTCTATCAATGTAATTTATCATATAAATAAACTGAAAGAAAAAAACATATGATCATTTCATTAGATACTGAAAAAATATTGACAAAATTCAACACTCCTTCATGATAAAGTTCTTGGAGAGATTAGGGATGAAAGGATCATATCTAAATATAATAAAAGTAATACACAGCAAGCCGACAGTTAACACCTAATTAAATTGAGAGAAAATCAAAGCGATTACACTAAAATCAGAAACAAGACAAGGCTGTCCACTCTCTCCATATCTCTTCAAAATAGTTCTTAAAGTTTTAGCAAAAGCAATTAGACAACAAAAGGAGATTAAGGGGATTCAAATTAGAAAGGAAGAAATCAAACTTTTGTTATTTGCAGATGATATGATAGTGTACATTAGTGACCCCAAAAACTCTACCAGAGAATTTCTACAGCTGATAAATACCTTCAGTGATGTGGCAGAATACAAGATCAACTCAAAAAATCAGTAACCCTCCTATACACAAATGATAAAGAAGCTGAGAGGGAAATCAGAGAAATATCACCTTTCACAATAGCCACAAATAACATAAAATATCTTGGGATAACACTAACTAAATAAGTGAAAGACCTATTCAAGAAGAACTTTATATCTTTGAAGTAAGAAATTGAAGAAAATACCAGAAAATGGAATGATCTCCCATGCTCTTGGATAGGTAGGATCAACATAGTAAAAATGGCAATCCTACCAAAAGCAATCTATATATTCAATGCAAACCCCATCAAAATTCCGACACAATTCTTCATAGACCTTGAAAGAACAATAATCAATATCATATGGAAAAACAAAAAACCCAGGATAGCCAAACAATCCTATAAAATGAAGGAATTTCCAGAGGCATTACCATCACTGACATCAAACTCTACTACAGAGCTACAGTAATGAAAACAGCTTGGTATTGGAATGAAAACATAGATGTTGACCAATGGAATTGAATTGAAGACCTGGATATTAATCCACATACCTATGAACACCTGATTTTTGACAAAGAAGCTAAAATTATATGATGGAAAGAAGAAAGCATCTTCAACAAATGGTGTTGGCATAACTGGATGTTGACATGTAGAAAAATGAAATTAGATCCATGCCTATCACCATGCACAAAACTCAAGTCCAAATGGACTAAAGGCCTCAATATAAATCTTCCCTCATTGAACCTGATAGAAAAGAAAGTGGGAAGTAGCCATCGCTGCATGGCACAGGAGACTGCTTCCTAAATACAACCCCAGAAGCACAGACACTAAGAGCAAAAATAAATAAATGGGACCTCCTGAAACTCAGAAGCTTCTGTACAGCAAAGGACGCAGTCAACAAGACAAAAGGAATCCTACTGAATGGGAAAAGATCTTCACCAATCCCACATCAGACAAAGGACTCCAAAATATATAAGAACTCAGGAAATTAGACATTAAAATTCTAAATAACCCAATTAAAAATGGAGTACTGAACTAAACAGAGAATTCTCAACAGAAGAATTTCAAATTGCCAAAAGATACTTAAGGACATGTCCAACTTCCTTATCTATCAGGGAAAAGCAAATCAAAGCAACTCTGAGATACCAAGTTACACCTGTCAGAATGGCTAAGATGAAAAACACTAATGATAGCTTATGCTGGAGCAGATGTGGAGTAAGGGGAACACTCATCCATTGCTGGTGGGAATGCAAACTTGTACAACCATTTTGGAAATCAATACGACAGTTTCTCAGAAAATTGGGAATCAACATACCTCAGGATCCAGCAATACCACTCTTGGCCATATACACAAAAGATGCTCAATCATACTACAAAAGCATTTGTTCAACTATGTTAATAGCAGCATTATTTTTAATAGCCAGAACCTGGAAATAACCTAGATGCCCCTCAGTTGACAAATGGATAAAGAAAGTGTGGCACATTTACACATTAGAGTACTACTCAGCAGTGAAAAACAATGACATCTTGAGTTTTGCATGCAAATGGATGGAATTAGAAAACACTGTCCTGAGTGAGGTAACCCATACCCCAAAAAGTAAATATGGTATTTACTCATTCATAAGTGGACACTAGCTATAAACAAAGGACTAGGTATAAACAAAGCCAATTTCATGATCTTAGAGAAGCTAAATAATAAGGTGACCCCAAATAAAAACATATATAGACCCACCTAGAAAGTAGAAGCTGACAAGATCTCCTGAAAAAATTGGGAGCATGCGTGTGGGGGTAGAAGGTAGTGGAAAAAGGGAAAAGGAGGGGAGAAGTGGAGGGTTGTGGATAACTTGAGGGAATGGGATAGTCAAGATGGAGAAAGGACAGATATGAGAGCAAGGAAAGAGATATCTTGATTGAGGGAGCCATTATGGGGTTAGCAAGAAACCTGGCTTTAGAAAAATTCCCAGGAATTCACAAGGATGACCCCATCTAAGACCCTAAGCAATAGAGGAGAGGGTGCCGCAACTGGCCTTGCCCTGTAGTCAGACTGATGATTATCTTAAATATCACTATAGAACCTTCATTCCACAACGGATGGAAACAGAGGCAGAGACCCACATCAAAGCACTGGACTGTGCTCTCAATGCCCAGTTGAAGAGTAGAAGGAATGAGAATATGAGTAAAGAGGTCAAGACCGTGAAGGGTTCATCCACTGAAACACTTTACCTGAGCTAATGGGAGCTCACCAACTCCAGTTGGACTGGAAAGGAACAAGCATAGGCCCAAAATAGTCCCTCTGAATGTGGCTGACAGTTGTATGGCTGGGGCAGACTGAGGGGCCACTGGCAGTGGCACTGGGATTTATCTCTACTCCATGTACTGGCTTTTTGGGATCCTGTTCTCTTTGGATGGATACCTTACTCAGCCTAGATGTAGTTGGGAGGACCTTGGACTTTCCACAAAGCGAATTGCCTTACCCTCTCTTAGGATTAGAGGGAGGTGGGGTGGGAGGATGTGTGGAGGTAATGGGAGGAGAGGAGGGAGTGAGAATTTGGATTCAAATTCTTTTTTTAAAAAAAAATCTAATAAAAAAAGAAAAAATACAATCAGAGCAATTATTTGGCTTTTAATGATATTAAAGGATAGTTTTAATATATTTATGTGATTTTTTAAAAAATGGTTAAGTATGTATTTATTTTGGGCTTTATCATAATGCATTTTTAATTTTTGTTGCTGTTATTCTTCAATTTGCTTGTTTATATTTTTCAGGTTTTCATTTGTGTATGTGTGCTTTTCCAGTAAAATCTCAGCTACTTTATAGTCACAAAGACTTTGACAGCAAAATATGTAGGCAATTCTCAATATTGGCCTTTGCTTTATATAAGAATTTTAAATCTTTCTTTAAGACTTGGTAATTATATTAACTCTACAATTGAGCTCACTTTCTCAGAATTGATTTAAGGATGAGATTTCTTTTCATGAAAGTTGGCTTTTGCGAAGCCACCCCAAACTAGCTGCATGTTATTCATCGCAATGTGTCATTTACCACAGACTTGGATCTTAAGTACAGCCCTATTTTTTCTGATCATGAATTTTGTGATGTATCTTATACTCTGCTTTGCAGAGTGAGACTTAAGCTATCTTTTTTAAACTTTATTGATTCTCTGTGTATTTCAGATCATGCAATCTGATTCTATTTATCTCCTGATCCCCTGATGTCCTCTGCCCTTACAACCTCCCTGCCAAAACAAAACAACAAAGGAAAAGAATCTCATCGAGAAAGCTGTAGTGTGGCCTTTTGAGCCACACAGTTTACATTTTACTCCATTCATTGACCTGCAAGTGTTCATTGCCATGAGTTAATGGACTGGCTTGAGCCCCCCGGTTTCTGATACACCACTGGGACTCCTCTTGGATATCCAGTTGTTGTCCCAGTGTTTTGGGATCTGTAGGTTTCTTCCCCTCACATGTGCCAACAGTTTATAGATGAGAGGGAGGTCGGAGTGGGTCAGCTATAGCCCTGGCTCTGGGCCTGGGGGGTAGCTGGGTTTGTCAGACCACCAGCTGTCTTCCCTCATCCTCACTGCTAGGGTAAGCTCTCTAGCACTGCCTTGGTTAGCTCACTCCATGCAACCTGTGGCAAGTAGAGGGACAGTTCTCCTGCTCATAGGTTCCCAGATCTGACTCACCCTCCCACAGTCATATCTCCTGGGGCAGTTCAACTACAGGGTGAACTCTATCATGTTACACAGGTGGGGTTAGGGGCCATCTTTCTTGTGTGCTACAGCTGGTGAGGGGTAAGACTAGTTCTCTCACTCTTGTGACCCTGGGGCCAGCTCTCTCACCACAGATACTAATGGTTGGAGTGAGGAGGGCATCTCTCCCTCACCCATGCCATCACATGGCAGGTGAACTGGAGCAGAGCAAGTCTCCTATTTTCATACTGGCAGCGTGGTGTTACCTGCATCCCTGACCACAGGGTCATCTCTAAGGTGCTGCATAGTTGAGGGGTGCTTTGTGGTGAGAGGTGGGAACATCTTTCCCTAGTGTGGGGGGAAACTGTTCTCCCATGGGAGGTACGGCCAGATCTCCCACTGCAATACCTAGTGAAGGGCAGGGCCATCTATTCCAGGGTCAGTGAAGGACAAGGCTGTCTCAGGACAGCATTGTTCTAATGACCCCATATGCTTACATAGACCAGGGCCATCATCACAGATACCAGCTGCAGTAGGACCATGGACCTAGATATGGCCCTTAGCAGCAATTTAGGCCAAGATGCCACCATGGCCCTTGTGGAAACTCAGAAAACTAAGATCCGTTTGACTCTGGTAGCAGCATGGCCCTTGGAAAACAACAAGGTCTCATGTGTCTGACCCTACCCTAGTCATCTGCACTGCCCTCAGTGGTAACAGGAACCATACACATCAGTCAAGGACCTGGCTGCTGCAGGACAACCCATGGGCCCATACTTGGTTCTCTGCAGCTCCCCTGTCAGAATGAAACCATTGTACTGGGTGACAGAGCAGGCCACTCATATCAGCATGGTCCCAGTTGTTCAACCTCAAGGTCAGAAAAGCAAGACAGAAATCATTGGTTCTTAACTTTACCTCAGTCTGAAATGGTGATCCTGCCTTCAGGAATCTCAGAATGAGACAGAATATGAGAGTTGTCTCCTCTCATCTTATTTTCCTTTTCAGGGCTGGGATTAAAGGCATGCACCACTCCTGTCTAGTTCCTATGACAAACCAGTATGGCTACTGGAATGAAAGGTGTGTGCCACCACTGCCTGTTCTGTAAAGCAGACCAAGGCAGCAGTTTTTCTCTTTGATCTTCAGGCAAGCTTTATTTATTAAAATACAAATGAAATATCACTACATTTTCCTTTTGTCTAAAGTACAAAAGAAGGCTAAACTAATATAAGAAAACTGTATACAATAAGTACAAAGACTATATACATTATATACAGACAATAAATATATCAGCAATGTCTAGTCTATTTGCATTTGACAAATTCAGAGAAAATACTCCATATCTGTTCTATCTTGGTAAGTCCAATGTCTTGTACATAATTTACTTCTGATTATAACCTAGTTTTCTGTGTCAGGTAAAAAAAGATATAACTATGTAGTCTTCAAATCCCCCAGAGGCCCAAGAAAGAAACAATATTAACCGAGTAAGTAGGAAATGTGAGCAAGTGACTTCCAAAAATGTTAGAAATGACAGAAACGGCTGACTGCAGTCAGTCCAACTGCAAAGTTCCTCTGCAATGTTGAACCATCCATTTTTGGCCTACAGGCCTAGCATATCTGACAGATTTTTTCTGTGAAGCAGGATATTCTGAAGTGATGTCCCTCCTTGTCTTGACAATGTTTGGCAGTCATTCTCCTTTGTGTCTTGTATGTTCAATTAGGACAGCGTACTGTCAGCAGTTGAGACAGGGTCATTTTCTTGCCCAGTGGCTCACTTTTGCCACAAAGAAAATAAATTCCATGTGGAGTTTCTTCATTGCCCATTATCTTCTCTGAAATAGAATGGTACTGCCAGGAACAGATATGTCTCATTGTCATAAAAATAGTATATGTTATTAAAACATTTAAAATGCCATATTCTGTAGATCTCTGAAGTGTTTGAAGATGGCCTGTTTATCTAAAATATATCTTTGTTTGACTTTGAAAACATACTTAATGTGACTACAAGTTTGATTATATAAGGTGACTACTTACTAACCTGCATTTCCTTACTATCCTAACCAGTTGGGAATTATAAATTTCAAGGACTAGAAATTTGTATTACATTAAAGGACACAATACCATGAACAAGATTAGAATTGCATGTACAGTATGTTTTAACAAAATTAATCTCAAATTTGTATCTATATACAAAATTTAAATATAATATTCAAAAGTGCAATCCAATGTAAAACATTTAAAGCTAGTAGTTGCTTTTTAAAAGTAGATTCAATAATCTATCTTTTTATCTTATGTCTATAACTTCCCTTTTTACTTTTCAGAGTAGATTCAGTAATTTTCCTTTTTATCCTATCATATCTATATCCATTCTTTTCTGTTCAAAACAAGAACCTTGAATCTAATTTCCTTTGTTTAGCTTTTCTTCCATTACCAATAATAACTTGTAACTAACCCTCTAAACAATGATAAATATTCACAATGCATTGAATGACCAAACACCACCCACCCCACCTCTTGGGAATGTGGGCATCATATTCTTAAATTTACTTTTTGCTCTATGGGATGATGGTATCTTTAGAGGATTCTGAAAAAAAATTGGGCTAATTGTCAAATCCTGGAAGTGGTAACTGTATTGTTTTCATCCAATCTATGCATAACTGGAAAGTGCAGGGTTTTTTTCAAGTTCTGGCTAGAGTAGTCTTTTAGGCTGGATCATTTCAGCTAGCACCTCAAAATTATTCTGAACAGTTTGTAGCCAAAAACTGATCTTTAAGTGGTACTATCATCTGAGTGCTATCATACAAACCAAGTGAAATCATTGTTGCAGGGCTCCATCTTCTTCCTGGAGACTTCAGAGATTACTGTCGGAAAATTTATTGTTTTCTGTTGAAAACTTAAAACATTATTCATATCAAAAGGGAAAATCTTAATTTCCAACTGAAGCAGTATGACAGAACCAGACATGGCTCTTGGCAGCAGCCCAGGCCTGGATATCCCCATGGCTCCAATTGGCAGTACAGGTCACCCAGATCAGCATGATCCCTGCAGTCATGTGGCCCTCACACACCACTAGGGTTTCAGGTGACAGCCCAGACTACAGGCCTCTGCACGTTCTTCAGTAGTGACAGGAGTCACAGACATCAAGATAAGCTCCCTTGGCTGCTTCAAGGCCTTGAACCAAGGCCTGGCTTTTAGCAATAGCCCACCAATCAGGAGTCACTGTGCACTTTCCTGGCCTGAACCAGCAGAGGACACAGATGGCTCCCCCCACAATGCTCTGTGTGCGTGGGGGGTGGGGTGGGGGAGCACAGTGAACTGTGAGCCAGCCTGGCACTACCATCATACCAAGCACCTCCAATGGATTTTAGGTCTGAGGACACAAAAGAAGAAAAGCAACAGTTTCAAAACTGTACCTTGTGGCTGTAACATTTAACCAAGGGCCGCTTGTGATTCAACCAGGGCCCCTGATTCCAGGCAGTTCCATAAGGCTCTATGACTGTGAGCAAGTGGCAGGTAAGGAAATGGAAGAGAGAGAGAGAGAGAGAGAGAGAGAGACAGAGAGAGAGAGACAGAGAGAGAGACAGAGAGAGAGAGACAGAGACAGAGACAGAGAGAGGCAGAATGTTTCATAGGCTGGGGAGAGAGTTACTTCTGGAGAGGAGAGGGTAATGATGAATGGGCTGATGTGAATGGCCTTGCTGGCTACTTGGGTTCAAGCCAAAGCAGTCTTCTTACATGAAGCATTTCAGTTACAAGGTACTGTGTTCCAGAAATAGCTTTCACCATTTATTGCCTCACTACCCCTTAACAATTTTTCTGAAATACTTTTGATCAAGTATAGAAATATTTCCTTTTCCTTTTCAAAATATTTAGCATGCTAGTAAACACTCTCTTTAAAAATTAGCATAATGGCCCTTGAAAAATGGTTTTGTCTGAGAAACTAATGATGAATTCTACTGTCTGGACATGGACAAACATTTAAGAATAATTTTGATTGTGAATATTATTAAAGTGGTTAAGACATCCAAAATGTACATTAAAGGTAATGAATTGTGACAAATAACAGAGACCAATCTGAAACTTAGATTTTGATTTAAACAGGTCAATGTATAAAGAGGTTGTCCAATGAAGATCAATCAATCAATCAATCTATCTGACTATCATCCATCTATCTATACACACATATTCATACTCACATATTCATACACATTGATAGTCTAGTTTATGAGTTTCAATAAATTTCTTTCAAATGTATGATAACAATTTAGTGTGCAAGTTTTTTATTTTAAATTTAAATTAAAATATAACTACCTCATCTCTCCCTTCCCTTTCCTCCCTTGAACCCATCCCTGTCCTCCCTTGAACCCTCTCTAGGCACCTCCCACTGATTTAACATTCATGGCCTCTATTTCTTCTGACACATTTACAATATAGCCCTGCACCTAAGGCCCAGGGACCATGGTGGAAGGTGGGCCAGGAAGATTTCAAGAGGCACAAGAACAGGAAGTTGTGAGATTTTGTCTCCTTTTCTCTGATTTCTTAAAACAGAAAAATAAATTCTTAATTTCTTGGGCTATTCATGGCTTACTCACTGAAAAAAAAAACGCACAGAACAAGACTTTGCATTTATTATTACCACTTTAAACATTCGCCCACTGAAGGTTAGCCTCTTAGACTCACAAAGTCAGATGCAAGTCCTAAAGGGTCCTGTACTGACCTTCAGCTGTTACCTGGGTCTGAAGTCCAGTTGACCACCTTGAAGTAAATGGTGGTTTTAAAAAAGTCTAAGTCAACTGATCAGTTCATTCGTTCTATTAAACTACATTTCCCCAGTTTCATTAATTTAAATGTCTTTTAATTTGAGACAAATTTCTCAAGTGCCTTTATAAGAAAGCCTTGGCAACCCACTATTTTGTTATATAATTTTCTTTATTTTTCTAGGTTGATGGTTATCTAAAATTGTCTATTTATTTCTTGCTTTTATAATTTCTTTTTCCCTTGAGTAGAGTATAAGTCTGACAATGTGTCAAGGGACTAATATCAATATTGGATTCATGTTTGCTTGATCTAAAATGTGTGACCATTGCTGAGGCACCAGAGAGAAAGTTAGGACAAAATTCCAGGAAAGATATTCATTTCTATTTCATTTTCCCAGATAATTTGCAAATTTCTAGCCTATAATGACAAAAAAGGGAATTGCATTTATTCATTTGTGCATAATAGCATCCTGTTTGTGCCTGTGCATGGGTTGTGGTTGAACCTATGGCCTTGTGTCTGCACTTTCCCTGGGTCTATATCTTTTTACTTTTTATTTGGAGATAAACTGCATCAAAGTTGTCTCTTGTTCTAGAACCCAAGAAGTCCTTGAATGAATGATTCCCATTCCTTAGCCTACTGACTAGCTTGAGTTACAGCCTTGTGTCAGTAGTCACGGTTTATATAAACATCATTTTACTAAAATTGTAGCAATTTGCTATGAAGAGATAGCTCTTGTGGGATATTTTAAAATGTCTCTGGGAGTAGCTAAAGTTCCACCAGTTGGAGATGACATTGGGCTGCTTCTTCCTGAGGGGAGAGCTGTCATGTGGCTCAAATAACAAAGCATTTTCCAAGGAAAATATTCATAAATGGTAATCACAATGGATTGGAAAATAGGAAAATTGTTTTCATAAGTGTAAATGATGACTCTAAATACAAATGAAAAGAAATTATTCACCATTAAAGTAGGTATAGAAGACTGGGTGTAGCTGAGCATTTAATAACTGCTGGAATGAGTAAAATCTGAAGTACACTTAAAGTTAATATTCTCATTTGTGTGCATAGATTTACCACATGAATTAATTTTATTAAGGCTACTAAGTGGTGTATGTTGCTTGTGACAATAAAAAATTCTTTTTGAATTAATTTATTTTGTGCATATGGTGTTTGCCAGCATGTGTACCTCCTGCATGTCTGGTGCCCACAGGTCAGAAGATAGCATCAGATTCACTGAAACATTATAAATGATTATAAGACAAATACATGAGTGTTGGGAACTAAACCTGGGCTCTCTGCAAGTGCAATGGGTGCTCTTAACCCCTGAGCAGTCTCTCTAGCCACTCTTCTTCCTACTTTAATTCATAAATTCCTAGATGATTTGTAGGAAGCATTCAGGAGACTGCACCATTACTAACGGATATTAAATCATAGTGGATCTTTAAATCAATGATATTAACATTCAATAAGCTAATGTTTATTAGTATATTATCTTTATAATAATACCAAATGAGATCATTGAAGACAATCTGAATGGAAGGTGTTTACTTTCATTTAAAAAAGTCATTAGTAATAATAAGTATGGTAATGGTATGGTAATATATGGTATTATGGTAATAATAAGTCTTTATTTCTTGCTTGTATGGAACATAGGATGCATTAATACAATTTATTTTTGGTTGATTTGAATATGAGTGAGTCTAATACATTTTAAAAAATAAAAAGTCATACAAGTTCTATTTCACTTTAATAGATTTTTTCTTTTCAATAAATGTATATAATTATATTTAAAAGGTTAATGGGAGAATAGTCTTAGTTAGGGAGAAGAATGTTAAGTTACTTGGTATCTTTAACTCGAGGTAACTGTAAGTGACCTTTCACCAAAGGCTATGCTAAAACCATTAGGCAACTTGTAGAGGGTGACTATCTTGTGAATTAACCACTGTTAATAATCCGCTTTCTGAAAATGTCAGCTTTAGGAAAGTACATATCTAGGTCAGCAGTTGTCTCAATGTGAAACTACATGATCTACTCATCCTTGAATGTAAAACATCCTGCAGAATGCTAATTTCTCAAGACACGGAACTCAGTTTGGAGATGAACTCACTTTGGAACTGTCAACTCTGAGCATGTAGTTCGTGGTAAATATAGCTTTGATCACTACACATGTGTCCTGTCAGTTCCATGACTGGAAAGACAGCTGAGACAGTGAAAACTAGGACTGTCCCTGATTCCAGAAGTTGAGCAGCTGTGAAGTAGTGGGAAGATAATTCTATGCTAGGAGATGATAGTGACTGGAAGTGAAACATCATCTTCTGGGTGCTCAGTATCTTGCATTGGATGTTTTCTTTTTCTTTTTTATTTATTTATTTATTTATTCCATACATTGTTTTGTTTTATTTTTTCCATTCAAGAACATAATTAAAGAAATATTTTTTTTTCCTTTCTTCCCCTTCTTCCGGTCCCCTCCCTTTCATACATTAGTTCTTTATAATACCACAGGGCAACTATGGTCACCCCAATTACCAGATAGTTATCACGAGCAGACATAATAGCTTTCCCCTCTCAAAATTCATGTGGAACAGAATCAGACCTTTGAACCAACCTTTTTCTTCTCTGGTTTTCATGCTTTCAAAGATAAAAATCTATTAAGTGGCTATGAGTCTCTGTTTCTTCATCTGCAAAACAAAAAAAGTGGTAATAAGAGCTACATTCTGGGACATTTGTTAGAGCCCACAAATGTGCATTCATTGCACCTTGACTAAAGGTCAGAGAGTTCAGTCCTATTCTTGCTCCTTCAAGGTTATTGACAGGAGGTTTGACCAAGAGTGTGGCTTCTAACAGGATGTCTTGACCTAGGGTGTGATTACTTGATGCTTTGGGTATTTGAAGTCTTTTGTTTTCCCCCTCATTTTTGGATTGGGGTATGTAAAGCCAATGAAAACGATATGTTAGTGGATTCAGTACTCACTCGGTTGCCCTCCCAACTGTATTCTGTGCTTCTGTACATTTCTTTTCTGTCTCTGTTTTTCTACCTAACCTTTCTTTCTTTCTTTTTCTTTCTTTCTTTTTTTTTTTTTTTGAGATAGGGTTTCTCTGTGTAACAGCCCTAGCTGTCCTAGAACTAACACTTGTAGACCAGTCTGACCTCAAATTCACAGAGATCTACATACCTCTGCTTCCCAAGTGCCGAGATTAAAGGCATGCGTCACCATTGCCCAGTCATCCTAACATTTCTAATCTACATGCCCCTATGCTGGAACCTACGAACCCATCAAGGTTCGACCCCGACAGATGGCCCTCAATGTGGGGCTCACAAGAGATGGCGCCCAGATGTGTGTCCAGTGGTACAGGTGGAGAATGTGACGGGCACAGCATATGAATAACACACTGTAGGTATGGCGGTGAGAAGTGAGCATTCAAATAAATAATAGATGTGAAATGGCAGCGGTTATTTATCAAGAGTAAAAAAATATATATAATCGTAGATAGGGAACAGTAAAATAGTAGTCAGCTGGTTGTAAGTGGTTATATTTTGAAAGCCATGAGAACTGGGCTAGAGCAGAAACAAGTGCAGAAAAATTTTAAACTTTAAATACTTTAAACATCCCACCTCCTCTCCCACACTGGTGGCATAGTCACTGATATTTTAGGTCTGCTCCTGGGCTTGGGGAAGGGAAAATGGCATGGCCCCACTCACCTGAGCTCCCAGGCAGCCAAGCCTCTGGACACCAGGATCTCAGAGCCCCTGCAATGATGGGCACCAGGGCACCTGGGCTAAGTTTCTCAGCTGTCACCACTGCTGGCCTCTGATGGGACTGCCAAGCCACAGAGAGTTTGGACTGCACCCGGCCCAGGCCTAAGAGGTATGGGTGAATTGGAGCCTCCTGTTCCTGGTCCCCAGAGGGATGCAGAGCACTTCTCTGCTCCACAGGCAGTCATGCAGTGGAGCCAGGAGTGCAGGAGACAAGAAAGTTTAGAGGGCTTGCCTCCAGTGATTGGCACCTGGAGTCAGATGGTGGGGAATGGTCAGATGTAGCAAGGCCCATAAACCCCATGAACCTGTATGGTTAGATCAATAGCCTTGAGCAGAAGAGAAGATGCAGGAATTCTCCTATTTGGGGGCTTAAAAGCAATCTGGAGAGTGGAGGTTGATGCAGGATGTAAGAGGAGTTAATGAGACCTTGCAGCCTCAAGGAGCTGCTTTATCCAGTTGGGAGTCTATAGAAATGCAAGTTGCTGCGTGTCAGCTAAGGGGATACTTGGAGCCTGGATTAAAAAAAAATCTTGCAAACTTTGAATGATTTACAGAAGTTATTGGGAGATATTCAGTGGCTATAGACATATTTGAAGTTGTCTACAGGAAACCAGGAGCCACAAGGTGAGATTCTTAAGGGGAGTAGTAATACCAGGCCACAATATGTCCACAATATTTATCAGTACCTCAGACATTTTACAGTCACTGCTAAGCAGATACTGTGCAGGTGGAATATGAAATACAGAATCAGCAGGTACATTATAATAATTATGATTAACCTTGCCAGGCATATATTTTGCCTACAAGGCTTACTCCAACAGCCATACTACAGCAAAAAGGAGAGTTATTATGGTTTATCTCCCTGTTTCCACAGCCAAAGTGTTCAACTCTTATTTTGAACCAGTAGCTTGTTTAGTACAAAAAACCCAGATGGAATCTAGGCGATATACTGGTAGAGAACCTAATATGATCAGTTTTCCTTATACTAAACAATAGTTTGATTGGTTATTTCTAAATACTAATTCTTGGGCAGTTGAGTTTGCTTAATTTTTAGGCCAAATTGATAATCATCTTCCAGTTGATTGATTGTTGCAATTTCCACAAGTATATTCTTTACTTTTCCTAAAATTGTAACAAAGCATCCTTCAAGGATGCTGTGTTAGCTTTTACAAATGATTCTTCTAATGAAAGAGCAGCATGTGTTGTTGTTGGTATAGGATACATAGTGAAAACAGATCTGGCCTCATCAAATAGCTGAGCTGTGAACTGTTGCTGTAGTACTCCAGTTTTTTGCAAGTAATGCATTTAATTTATATACTGACAGTCATTGCATTTTTAAAGCTCTTCAGGTCATAGAAACTGTCCCCTGCATTGGAACTAGTAATAGTCAAGTTAAAATACTGTCCCAACAAATTGAAGATGCCATTCATCAAAAAAAATTGCCATGCTTTGTGAGTCATATTAGAGAGCATTCAAATCTTCCTGGCCCATTGGTTGAAGGTAATGCTTTAGCTGATAAAGGTACTCAATTGATTGCTTTATCTCAAGTTGAGCTTTGTTCAGTGATCACATGCTTTACACTGTCAGAGCCTACTCTGACAGGAATCAGCAAGGGGTACCTGGGAGGGGGTGTGAAGTTGTAGGAAATGACAGATTAAGAGAAATGAAGACATAAACACAGGACAGAACAGGAGGACTGAAGATAATATTTCTCAGCCGGCATATGTACTAATTATAGGCAAAAGGCAGAACGGAGGGCAGTGCAGTTGACTAACCACCTCCCTGCAAAGTCCTTGGGAGGAGGCTCAAACAGGTGAGCTTATTCAGCTAAGTAGCTCCTAATCTCTAATGAGGAGTGCCTCAGCCCAAATCTTAATAGAAAAATGTGCTCTTTCATCTTAGCAAAAATATTCTTTCTATGGGCTAACACAGACATTACTCACAGTCATCAAGTTCATTGGAAAAAGCAGAACAGAAATGTAACACAATGGGCCTGCTTTGTTGGGGTTTCTGTCCTGCCTGGTCCGCCAGCCATTTAATCCCAGAGAAAATCATACAGAGGTCTCCAGAAGATTATAAACTGGTTGGCCCATTAGCTCAGGCTTCTTATTAGCTCTTGTAGCTTATATTAACCCATTATTCTTATCTATGTTAGCCACATGGCTCAGTACCTCTCTCAGTGGGGCAGGTCACATCCTGCTTCTTCGGTGGTCTGGGCAGGAGTTTCGAGAGAGCTTCCTGCTTCCCAGAATTCTCCTATTCTCCTTGCTCCACATTTACTTCCTGTCTGCTTGTCCCACCTATACATCCTGGCTAATGGCCAATCAGCATTTATTTAAATCATGATTGACAGAATACAGAAAATTCTCCCACACCACAGGACAGCTTGAGCTCAAATGACTTCTTTAAGTCAGAAATGACTCCAGATGGAACCTGAGTCCCACATGGGTCCCACATTACATCATCAAAATAGTAAAAGTTTAAGAAAACAATTTGTATTAACAAGAGACATTGCTGATCAAACTGTTAAGCAATGTGATATATGTCCACAATATTAACTTGTACCTCAACTGGGAGTAAATTCTTGAGGCCTGCTTCCTAATCATTTTGGCAAATGGATGTTACTCATATTGCAGATTTAGCAAATTTATGTATTTACATGTGACAATCAATACATATTCAGGTTTTTGTTGCCCCCTGCACAGGCTGGAGAAGCCACTAAGCATGTAGTAACTCATTGCTTAAAATATCTTTTCATATATGAGAATTCCTAAAATTATAAAAATGGGTAATGGATCCAACTATGTTAGCAAAGCATTTCAGCAGTTTTGTTCCCAGTTGAATTTTAAATTCAAAACGGGCATTCTTTGTAAACCTCAGAGGAAAGGAATTGTGGAGTGTGCCCATAGCTCCTTGAAAACACAACTTTAAAAGATAAAAATGGGTGAAATATACCCTCAGTTTCCACATAATGCCTTAAATCATGCCCTTTTATTCTAAATTTCTTCATTGTGGGTGCCGATGAACAATCTGCCATGGATCGATTTTTGGCATGATGGCACAGAGCAACCTTTCTTTAAAAAAAATGGAATGGTACGCACTGGGAGCCAGACGGGACAGAACAAGGGGCCCTGCGCCGAGAACCAGGCGCCGGGAACGCAGCCTGCGACCCTCGTGCAACAGACCCTTGCACTGGATTATGGAAAGGATCTGACCCTGTTTTAATATGTGGTCAAGGACGTGTTTGTGTTATTGTCACAGTAGGAGAGTGAAGCTTGGTGACTTCCTGAATGCTTGGTGTGGTGTGTGGAAAAGAAGAGCACTAGAAGTGATGGCATCGTAGCTGTTGAGGACATTCCAGAGAAGTTGGAGTGAGAGATTGTTGAACCTGTGTTCCTGAACCTCTGATATCATCGTGCTGCAGTCTGGGAAGGGAAAGAAATTGTGGTGATGGTTGATGATTCCCACCTTCCTGATAGAGCTACTACACAGATATCTAGACATTAGTGAGTCCTGTTAATTCTGGAGGAACTCAAAAAAATTAACTGAATATTTGGCAGGTTTTCCCACACTGTATCTTGGGATATAGAACTCATTTTTTTCCCAGTATAAGATTAGTGTGCTGTGGAAATGAAAACAGCCTGGAAAACAGGTGCCTCAAAGACTTCCCCTCTGTGGAGACTCACTGAAATAATTGAATACTATTGTAGAGGCAGTGTGTGGCTAAAGCCCCTCCTCTGTACAATACACCTCATTGGAGGTACTCAAGAGACCCCTCCAAATTGATGGGGAGGAAGAAGACAAAAGTTTGGCCAATGGGACTAACAGCTTGAATTTATGTTTGAAAGTTAGAAGCAGAAAAGCAATTGGATTATCGGAGAGGAAACTAAGAGATCATCGATCACAGTTCCCTTGTTTTTTGGTTAGGATGAAGTTATGAGAATGGTAATTTGACCAATTGTGTGTTTATTGTTAATGTTTATTAGCATTATGGTATTGACCTGTTAATGTTTGTAACTGCTTTGGTTCACTATGAAGTTATTATTGATTAGAAAAAGGTTAGAACTTACCTGAGAGAAATTTGACATGATGCCATGAATTCTTAGATTTAATATGTTTGATATAACAGATTTAAATTTTGGTGCAACTAAAACTGCTAAAGACATTCTAGACAAGCTTAAGAAGGACATTTCACCTTGGTAATTCTCTACTCTTTATTAGGAGATAGTGTGGCAAAGGAAGCATGTGTATCACAAAGCATTATCTGTTTGCCTATGGTTATCTAGTTACTTGTGAACCTTCTTGATGGAAATTTGACTCAGAGGTACATGGTGTCTAACTGTACATTCTCCTTTAATGCTTTATAAACAGAGGCCGTTGTCAATGATGTGTAAGATATTTTTCCCTCCAGACAACCTAAGACTATGTGCATGATGAAATGTATGTGCCAATGATTGGTAAGTCTATAAGGTAGAAGAAGAAAACCTAAGACAGTCACAGTTGTCTGTTCTGTAGCAAAAACTCAGTCTTTAATAACTAAGTAAAAATGGGGGAATATGATGGCACTCACAGATGTGAACTAGTATCACCTTCATTAAAGGACAGAGATTTCAGGCCTGTTCTTGATCCTTGAAGATTATTAGAGGAGGTTTGTCCCAGGGTGTGGTAACTAACAGAATGTCTTGACTTAGGGAGTGGTTGCTTGATGTTTTGGGTATGTGAGAAGATGATCACTTTCTTTGTTCCTAGTACTTTAGCAAAAAGTTTTTTTGTCTTTCTCCTCCTTTTTGGGTTGGGGTATATAAAGCCTATGAAAAATAAATATGGGTGAATTCAGTATTTGCTGGGTCGTCCTCTCAAGTCTATTCTGTTTCACTGTTAATTTACTTTGTGCCTCTGTTTTTTTTTTTTTCTGCCTAACATTTCTAATCTATATGCCCCTTCCCTGGAATGTACAAATCCATTGAGGCTGGACACTGACAGATGACCCTCAATGTGGGGAACACAACAGATATTTATCCTAATTAAACAGAAGAAGGTTGAGAGAGAGAGAGAGAGAGAGAGAGAGAGAGAGAGAGAGAGAGAGAGATAGTCATGTAACAACAATTATTGAAAAGAGAGGTCATGTAATTGAAAGAGTAAGAAAGGAAGGTATGGAGGAAGGAAAGGGAGGGTAAATTCATGCAACTATAATATAATCTCAAATAAAAAGAAATAATTAAAAAAGGAAAATAGACGAAGTCACATAAAGTCCTTAACACAGTGTCTTCTCAAAGTAAATGACCCATTTTTCTAAATGACATATATACAGGCTGATGTATTAAACGTGAAACAAAAATTTTTAAAAAGTCATTAAATTTGGAAGTAAAATGAAACGATTTATCTACGTCTATATACAGGGTCTTTTTTTTTCACAGTATGTGATTAAAGATTATTACAGTCCTGGTGTCTCCCACAAAAAAATCAAAATCAGGAAATTTATCCAAAAGAAGTAATAAACAAAAGAGGTAGCAAAGAAAACAGAAAAAGGAAGACATAACAGCTGTTGTATTGGGCTGTTTTCTCTTATTTCCTCACAATTTGTTCCATATACATTTTTGTTTTACTCAGCAGGTAAATTTGTGCATTTGCATAATTTGGTCTTTCCTTGTATAATACATATTATCACTGTAAGATAGCAAAAAGGACTAGATGGTTTTTCAATAGTGTCTAAGAGTATTTGTGTGACAGGGATTTAGTTAAGGTATTTTGATATCTACATTTATTTAAATAATTTAATGTACAAACTTTTACCATTTAGCCAACACAAAATAGGAAATATTTGTGAAAATAAAACAGAATAATAAAAATAAGTTTACTTAATATGTTTTCTAGAAACACCACAGAATTGTGCCACTATCATACCTATGGTTATAACTTGCCTAGTTGATCATTATTTCACTTCGCAGGGTTAATATCGATTTAAGACCGAGGATGCTGTTTTCCCATTGGTAGTCTGAATAGCACCTTCAAGAAAAATGAAGAGGAAAAACTTCCTTGTCTGTACAATTGGATGGCTCCATGTCCCATGACTAAGGCACATGGTGCTTTTTATAATGGTTTCTTATCATCAAGTTCTGGTGGTCAAACAAGAGCATCAGCAATAGCCTGGATTTATTTGAGGGTAAGATGATTCCAATTAAATTGTTTAACGTGGGCGTGTATATGTGTCTGTGCATATTTGAAGCTTATGAAAGAATAGGCATCTGTGTGATTTTTTTTCAAGGATCGTCAGTTGTCCCATTCTTCATCTCCTACCTTAGTCCACCAGCCCTCCCCTTGCTCTCCCCACGGAAACTTCCTTCCCTGTCTTTCCTGTTATCTCTTCCCCCCTTATGCCACTGTGCTCTGCTATCATCTCTCAATAGAGATCACAATGAAAGAAGACTGGACATTTAAGTCATGTAAATTATAAAAACGTGAAACAAAAATTTTTAAAAAGTCATTAAATTTGGAAGTAAAATGAAACGATTTATCTACGTCTATATACAGGGTCTTTTTTTTTCACAGAACATGACTAATTTGTGACACAAATATTATAGGAACAATCAACCACTTTGTACTCGGATTTGAGATCCACTTCATGGTTTGGAACTTATGTCTGTCACTGCTAAATTGATCAAAATCTTGGGACTACCTACAGCATGGGCTTAGGTGAAAAACTACTGCTCTAATTCTGCTAAATGGACATAGCAATAAAATGATTCCTAATAACTCTTACTATAACAATCACTCATCTTTCCCCAAAGAAGCTTATTTTATAGTATATGGTAATCGACACAGAGACTCACAACAAGACACTCCACAGTCCTAAATGGAATATCTCCATCAGACCTTTCTCCTCAAATCTCAGACACCTATTCAGAAAAAGAAACAGAAAGATTTTAAGAGCCAGAGATGGTTGCCGACTTGAAAGAAATAGCAACTTCTGGATGCCACACGGCTGAACTAAAGAGACTGTGATAGCCTGCCCAAGATTTGCACAGATTAAAGTCAGAGAAAATCCCAGCATGGAGAAAAGAAAGTAGACACATAGTCTCACTGACAGCTAGGAAGCTATTTGCAATTGATACCTGCTAGGAAGTGGAAAAATCAGTTTTCTCTAATGGAATGGCACTGGCTATATAAACCCCACTCCAGGGCCAGCCCCATGACCAATAGTAGTTGCAAACTCTGAATAGCTATAGCAATTTTTGTTTTGTCCTATAGTCAGGGTAATTGATGATGCTCTTATGAAATCCTGGGAAGTAAGATCTTATCATATCTTAGCTTTTTTATCAGTCAAGGTAGATATTGGATTTTTTCCTCTCTATATTAATTCATAAATATGCATATAAAATGAATTCAGATAAATATCATTAAACTTCTTTAGCTATCAGTTCTGCCCATTCTTCCAAGACATGCATTTATGAGTAACAATTAGTTTATCAGTTTAGTTATGGCCCACGCCTTTAAACATAGTAGCTTTATGGGTCAAAAGACTGTGTTAAAACATTTGGCTTCACTACATTATTTTCAAGCACTTAGAATTACTATGCACACAAATTTCCACTCCTGCCACGGGAACTGAAGTTTGAGGTTTACTCTGGCTATGGTCTAGAGTGTCATGCTTCTCACGCACAGCCATTAACCTGTCTCTGTCAAGGCAGAAATTGAAACCATCTCGCTTTTCCTGTTCATCACTGCTTCATTTCTTTTCTATTGAAAACTGCTCTATTATGTGGCACTGCCTAATAGGTGGCCAGGGAGCAGTGCTGTTTGAAAGCATCAATTTGTCTTGAAATCAAATTCCAGTGAAAATAACTCCAGGAAAATTTGTGCCATTGAAAGTTATGTGGTAAAAACTACTGTTGCTGTCTTCATCTTGCAGTTGTTTATGACTGATCATTATTCAGACAGGAATTAAGGGTCCTCCTCACTGAATGCATTAAAATTAAAGTTAATTTGTGGTATGATGTCTTTATTTATGGAGTATGATGCATTTCAGTAGTAAATTATAAACTATCTTCAGATATTTATGCTATGCAATTTGTTGGCTAAAATATGTATTAGTGTGAGAGATTCAGATTTCTGTTATAAAACATCACACACGGAGTACACACAACTGGAACAGAAAACAGATGAGCCTTGCACTATCCACCTTTTGAAACTCAGTGCATCCACTCAGTTCACACCAGCAGCCTTGTACTCCAGTTGTGACCCAGGGACAGCAAGGAAGAATATTGAACATGCTTCCTTGCTTTTGCTACCAAACTTCCAATATGTCAGCATCGAAGGCCAAAGCTATGAAGCTCTTATTCAGTACTATGTCCCAAGGTGGCAGACACTATGTGGCTCATTGATTACACTGATGAACTTCCACTCTGGGAGGGACAGAAGTTCAACTGACATGAATTAACATATATTACCATGACAGATCTATCTGTCTTCTATAAAGGATTTCAGTCATCTTTTAGCCCAGGGATTAACTGAAGTCTGAATTAATTTATACAGAATCCTACCTAACAGCATATTAAAGAGGGACTTTATTTCATAGCAATGAAGAAGCAGCTATGAGTCTATGCCTATTGACTGTACTCATCCTGTTATTACTGTTACAGAATTAGGAAGGTGCTTCTGATTTAGAATCGCACCTTTCCATTAAAAGACTCATACAGAATTTCCAAGTAGAAATTATATCGTGAGAACATCCAGTGATGTCTGCTAGAGCACGGCATACACATTAGTAATAATCCCAAACACATAAATATGTGTCATATTCCATGGATATTATTCCTAAGTGTTCAGCTCCTTTTTCTAAAACTTCTCTTTCTCTCTCTCACACACACTTGTATTTTCTGGAAGTCTATTCCAATAAACCATGCTTATAAATCTGGAGCTTCAAATCTCTTACTCTATTTCCTGGGTACAGGCCCTGAAACATTAGATTTAAACTATAAATTAGTTTGGGTTTCCTAGTTTAAAAGAATTTAAATAATTTATTAACCCATTATTAGCTTTATTTTATAAGGTTAATTTCACTCTCTACAAAGAAACATTATTATGATCCTCTTCCCCAATTTGTTAAGTACTGTTTTTTGAATGCAAGTATGTACATATATGTTTAAGTCTGTCACATCAAATTAGCTTCATATTCTTGTAAACCAGTGATAAAATTTAAAGGGATACTGCAGTCCATGTTTGACACAGACTCCAGACAATTTTTTTCCCACAGAAAATGAGTATAAGATACCATACATATAAAACATTGTACAACCAAAAGCCAGATAAAAATAACATGGTGTAAAAATTGCCTCATATACATTTGGCACTTCAAATATTACAGAACGTCTATTGACATGCCACAGGTATTCAAAATTACTTTAAAATTATTCAGTTTTCATAATAACAACACTCAACAGTATGCTTTAAAATATCTCTGCTCTAGCTTGTTATTTCTTGATTCATTCATCTAATTCTATAACACAATAAATATTTTTTATAATTTAGAAATAGCCCCTTAATCTCCAAAACGTAGGTATTTCTTTTAGATGTTCTAGAGATTTTACTCAATGTACTTTTGAGTGATCATTATTGAGATTACCATAGTTTACATGGTCCTCATCTAGACCTTAGAGGAAACAACATGCATTTTTGTAAGATTTCCTCAGAAAGTTATACTCCTGTGACAGTATAAGAATCTCTGTTCTAGAGAAGAAATAATTCTGGATCTATTAGAGCAAAGTGTTCTGATTTACTAGAAATAATTTTCACTTAGATGAAATTAAACATGCCACAACAATTAAACAAGGGTCCCAGCTGATCTCAAGATAGGACAACCAGACTTAGCATTTTCTCCAACACAGACTGTAGTAATGTTTAAACTAAGGCCTTTTAACTTGTCCCTGAACAGGATATAATCTCTGCCATGTTTCACCCAACCAATACTGATAGAGACCATGTATTTTAATCATTCAACACACACCTTGAATAGTATTTTAAGAACTGCTTCTGGTACTTCCCTGAGTTTATCTTCTTTGTATTTCCATAATTGCTGTATTGATCTGTGCCCCTTCCCCTGGCTGTAGATGCTCCATTGGCAAGCATCTAGATAAGCAGAATATCAGGGTCTCTTCATTGGTAATTTTGGAAATTTGAAAACTGTAATAGTCTGTCTGAATCAGGACTAGCAACATACCCACTGGGAGGTGTCTCTTTCGGGTAGTAAGAAGAAACAGAAGTCACTTGCAGCAGGGTAAATAAACTGAAGAAATCATAGAGAAACAGATGACAGGAAACAGAGAACTTGTGTTTGTTAACAGTAATCAAAGTATGCATTCTAGTCTAAGATTATTGCATGTTTTTTCCACAATCCAGGATATCCTGCTGTGTGAGTAAATTTCTTTGGTTTTCTCAGCTTTTTCAAATAACATTTCCTAAATCTTCTTAAAAGACCTTGAAACACTAAGCTTTGTGAAGACAAAACTTTTTGCTATGTGCTCATCCTTTATCCATAGCAGTTAACATAATTCCTGATATCAATTGAGCACATAAAAGATTTAGTAATCAATTTGGTAAATGAAAAATATCCATATCTGTTATCTCTTAATAGTCATATATAAGAATAAGAGTGTGATTTATTTCTCTAAATTATTTTTATACTACCCCCTAACTTCCCATAATATGTCTGCTTCAACAAATTCAACATCATCTTTGTGTGAAGTTGCTGATGTGGCAACTCAACACCATCTTCTGCCTTGGCACTTGGGCCACTGTTTCCTGAAGGACATACATTTTGTTTGATTTGAATTATAATGACCATACTCTCTTCACACTTTTACACTCATGTCCTGGGTTTGGGTGATCAGAATGTCTGTTTCATGCTACACAAAAGAAACCTTTTCAGAACAGATGCAGTTTCTGATTAGTTCATCAAGTCATCCTTGGAAGTTTTTCTGTAGGAATTAAGGGAATTAAAGGAAACTATTTTTTTATATGATATGAGTTCACCTGATTATCAGGGTATAAAGATTTGCCTCCAAGCCAAAGACCTAAGTTAAATAATCTGGTCCCAAAGAGAAGGAGGAAAGACTTCATTCTAGCTGTACTCTAGCTGCTGCACACTCGTCCTAGCATATGTACTCGCAATACAAGCAAACATATACTATATTAATTAATCAATTAAATGTTTAAGACATAAAGACTAGCACTTGGATTCTCTTGGTAAACAAAACAACATTTGCTAGAGGACTCCCAAATGACTGAGAGGAACACTTAAAGAAATGTCCAGTGTCCTTTGCCATCAAGGAAATGCAAACCAAAAACTACTTTGAGATTCCATTTTACACCTGTCAGAATGCCTACGATCAATAACATAAAGGACAATTTATGCTAATGAGGATGTGGAGCAAGGGAAATACTACTTTATTGCTGGAAGGTGTTCAAACATATACAGAAACTATGGAAATCAATACGGCAGTTTTTCAGAAAATTGGGAATCAATCTACCTCAAGACCCTGCTATACTACTCTCAGTCATGGACCCAAAAGATGCTCCATCATACCACAAAGACCCTTCCTCAACTAGCCGCTTTATTCATAATAGCCAGAAACTGGAAACTGCTGAGATGTCCTGCAACCAAAGAATGAATATAAAAAATGTGATACATTTACACACTGTAGTATTACTCAGCTGTTAAAAAATAAAATAATGAAATTCGCAGGCAAATGAATGGAACTAGAAAAACAATATCACCCTGAGTGTAGTAATCCAGACCCAGAAAGTGATATGTACTCACTTATAAATAGACATTAGCTGTAAAAGATGACCATCCTATGATCCACAGGACCAGAGAGGCTGGGTAACAAGTAGAATTCCAAGGGGGATGTATGACTTTCCCTGAGAAGGGGAGATAGAATAGATTTTGGGGGAGACTGGGGGTGGAATGGAAACTATAGGAATCAGTTGCAAGATGGAGGGAAGGGAGGGAAAGAGTATTGGGAGAGACAATTGGAACTTGGGGGGTGCTTTGTGGGGTTATATGGAAAATGAGTGCAATGGAAACTGACTGGAACTTATAAAGGCTACTCTAGGGAGGGTTCCTAGCAATGGAGTATTTGGAGGCTGAACCAACCATCTTCTGTAACCAGGCAAGTCTTCCAGTGTTGGGACTGGGAAACCAAACAAATCGCAAAACATAGCCACAAAACTTTGACCTACAACCTGTCCTGCATGCAACATGTGGTAGGCCAATGATGGCTCTGAACTTCTGGGAATGGCCAACCAATGACTGGTCTAACTTGAGGCATGTGCCACTGTAGAGAGCTCAGGCCCTATACTATCCGGATGGACAGGAACCAGAGACTGGATAAGCCAGTGGCCTATTGTAGAACCAAACATGACTGGATAAAATAAAAATGAAATGATTCCTAATAATACTCTCTACTTGTAGACCAGAGTTTAGCATAATTGTCTTTAGAGAGACTTTCTCCAGTGATGGATGGGGTAGAGGCAGAGACCCAGTGTCAAACATGAGGTAGAGTTCAGGAAATCCTGGGAAAGAGAGGGAGGAAGGATTATCAGAGTGAGAGGGTCAAAGACACCAGGAGAGCATGGCCCACAGAATCAATTAAGCAAGGCTCTCCAGGTCTTACAGAGACTGAATAGACAATTAGAGAGCCTGCATGGGACTGAGCTGGGTCCTCTGCATTATGTGTGGTTGCTTAGCTTAGGGTTTTTATGAACCTCCTAGCAGTGGGAGTAGGGGTGTCTCAGATTCCTTTGCCCGCTCTTGGAAATGCTTTCAACCTACTGGGTTATGTTGCAAGGAAGAGCTACTTGTCCTGGCCGCACAGCTAGCTTAAACCCGAAATAACCACATAGAAACTGTACTAGTTAAATTACTGCCTGGCCCATTATCTATAGCCTTTTATTGGTTAACGTTCACATCTTTATTTAACCCATTTCTATTAATTTGTATATCATCACAAGGCTGTGGCTTACTGGGAAAGATTCAGCATGACTGACCTGGCACCTCCATGGCCGGCTCTCTCACTCTGCGTTCTTCCTCCCAGAATTCAGTTTTGTCTTCTCCACCTACCTAAGTTCCACCCTATCAACTAGGCCAAGGCAGTTTCTTTATTCATTATCCAATGAAAGCAACACACAAACAGAAGGAACTCCTACATCATTTCCCATATTCTATTTAAACAAACAGGAAGGCTTTAACTTTAACATGGTAAAATTACATAAAACAAAATAATTATCAAGCAAAAACTACAGTTACCATATTTATATCTACTTTATCTTTTATCATAAAAAAGGAAAACTATAATAATAACTATCCATTGTTCAACTCCATCAAAGACTCCAGAAGGATATGATATTACCGAAGTAATCAGGAAGTGCATTGTAAGCAACTCCCAAAATTCTAGAAATGACAAAGACATCTCACTACCCAGACAGGTTACCCAAAGTTCTTCACTACTGTTGGGGCATCCGTCTTCAGCCTACAGGCCCATAGTATCCAGCAGACTTTTCCATAAAGCAGGAAATTTCAAAGACAGTTCAGTCACTTTCTTCTGTATCTTGCAGGCTCTTTCATAAATCAGGAACCCTGAAGGACCATCTCACTTTTAGGCAAGTTCAGCAGTCATCTCTCTGTGGGTACTGCATGTCCAGTGAAGCAGTCCAGGCATGAGCCGTTTTTTTGACCAAATGGATAGCAAACTCCATAAGGAGCCTCTTTGATGCCCGTCTTTCTCTTGAAGTAATTGGTGCTGCCAGGAGAAGATGTGTCTCACCATCATGAAAAGTCCTAAATTATTAAAACATTTAAATGCCATATTCTGTAGTCTTTGAAAGATATGAAGAATGCCTATCCATCTGAAATATATCTATGCACACCTAGAAAATCTGACTAACATGACTACAAACTTGACTATTATGGATGACTATTAACCTATATTTCTTAATCATACATTACATTTTTAAATGAACTACACAATCACAACACCTCAATCAAGAGCAGAAATATACATATAATAACACTGACCTTATTATATCAATAAATCAAGATTCATACCAATTTAAATTATTCATATCTATATCATATCCCCCTTTAAATATAAACAGTTATAAACAATATTTGGGAATATGGGCATAATTATTTCTCTCCAAACTTCTTCATGCTGTATGGGGGTGCTGTTAATCAGACTTTTTATGGTGCATCCTGCGTGCTAAGTTCATCTCAGTCAGCAGTTTGGCAAAATAAGTTTTTGAGAGTGTTCACAGAATCTTTCAGGAGGGAGTGGTCTATCAAACCATATTCACCTGAAGGCAATCTGCAGGTTCTCATCCTCTGTGAAAACAAAAGAAGACCTCTTTTCCAAAGCATCATATACTTAGACCCAAATTTTGAAGTCAAGATACTTAGCAGCCCATATAATGAAATATATTTCTGTACTTAGCTCTTTTACAGTCAAAAAAATCAAAGAAAACACAATAATATACATAACCCAGACTCTCTGTGAATTTTCCATCTTTACGTGGCTTGTTTTTAATTTATTACTTTACTCTCTTTAAAGACTTTACCCTTTTTAAGCATTAACTTTATTTTATGACTCTCTATACTCTTTTTTTCTTTTCTCTCTCAAGCCTATGTACATTTATCCAACACTGTGACCCATTTTTAGGCCTTTTATGTCTGAATCTGTCCTTATTGCATTGTCTGTAATTCTCTACTGTCTAGAAGAGCTTTTAAGATACTAAGCAGGTTGGTTGCAGCTGCTCTGGATGTTGGCTCTCCCTCTCTCCAATTTTAAAATGCTGGAAGCACCACCAGTGTTAGCTCTGGGGCCGCCAGGCAGGAGCCATGCTCAGCAGTCCAACCCCGAGAATGAGTGTGCAGCACATAAACCCTTTTTATCTGAGTTATAGCCAAATCTGCCACGCAGAGCACTGCACAGCCTGAAAACATCTTTCTGTATGGCGGTGGGAATCCACCATGCTTTCCCACCTGCCCAAGCCTAATAGATCTGATCCCGTGGTATGCCCAGGCAGGAAGAGCTGAGCTACGGGCATGATCTCAGTTACTTTCCTCCTGATCCTGAGTGGGCACAGAAACACCCAGGCCCACAAGTGCTCCATAGCCTGAGTTTGCACTGGCAGCAGGGCACAGGATGCCTTGTTTTAAAATGGCATGCCTTTTTTACTGCTTCTATTGCTGAGTCAGGAAAATCTCTCTGTGGCACGCCACCAACAAACAGCAAAAAGTTGTGTTAAACTCTGTTTTTTTTCTCTGTGTCTAGAATTAAGCTCTCTCAGGTTTTTAAGTGGATTTAGTCCATCACGTTGGCACAAAATTGTTGCAAAGAGGGGCTACTTGTCCCAGCTGCCCAGCTAGCTTAAACCCAAAATAACCACACAGAAACTGTACTAATTAAATTACTGCCTGGCCCATTAGCTCTAGCCTCTTATTGGGTAACTCTCACATCTTGATTTAACCCATTTCTATTAATCTGTATATCATCACAAGGTCGTGGCTTACCAGGAAAGATTCAACATGTCTGACCTGGCATCTCCATGGCAGCTCTTTCACTCTGATTTCTTTCTCCCAGAATTCAGTTCTGTCTTTTCCACCTACCTAAGTTCTGCCCTATCAACTAGGCCAAGGCAGTTTCTTTATTCATTTTCCAATGAAAGCAACACACAAACAGAAGGAACTCCTACACCAGGGTTATCTTGTCCATCCTTGATATGAAGGTTTGTGCCTAGTCTTATTGCATCTTCTTAGACAATGTTTAGTTGATATTCCTGGCAGGCCAGCCTGCCTTTTTCTGAAGGCAAATGGAGGAACAGTAGATCTGGGGGAGAAGGGAGGTCAGTGGAGGGGGTTGATGGGACTGGAAGGAATTGAGGGAGGTGTGACTGTCATCAGAATGTATTGTATGAGAGAAGAATAAATTAAAAAATGAGGATGCTATAATGCTAATGACTAGTTCAAGGGCAACGAAAGCTATTATGCATTAAATTCTTTTAGTCCTTAGGATAGTTTACATACAGTTTTATTGTTCTGCGATTTCTAAGTAAGTACACAATACACATGCATAAACACACACATATACATACATGCATAAACAAAAATCTATCACTAGTTGAAAGCTTATGATAATTTTTTGTTTTGCTTTGAGACAGGGTTTCTCTCTGTAACAGCCCTAGTTGTCCTGGAACTAGCTCTTGTAGACCAGGCTGGCCTCAAACTCCCAGAGATCCACCCACCTCTGCCTCCAGAGTGCTTGAATTAAAGGCATGTGCCATCACTGCCCAAATAACAAAAAATTAAAGAAAAGAAATAATATTTTGAAAAACAATTTGGTGATAGATTTGGTTGTAGTGATATACCTGCATGGCACAACACCTTGCTATAAAAAGGATGAGAAAATAGCTTAATTGTTCTTGTATTATAAGTTAACCATTCAAGGCAAAATATCTTTCCAATAGGTGGTAAAAGTCATGAAGGGAAGTGAGAACAGAATGTGGGTAGAATGTGGGGGCTCAGTGTGATGGCAAAAGGCAGGGGTTACAGAAGCCAGCAACGTCAGGAGGATGATCAGCAACATCAGGGCAGCTCCTGCTCAGGGGTCTTTAGAACACAGGTAATTCTTTTGAATTTAGTACTGTGGACCAGAGAAAGTTGAAGAGAAAGCTTCATTTTTTTCTCTACAAAAATACCAATAGAAATAATACACAAAGCAAAAATATTGTAAATAGTATATAAAGTCACAGAAATGGCTTTTAGATATATGAAACTATTGCTCAGTAGTTAAGAATAGCCAGTTGGAAAATATAGTGAAATGGAAAAAAAGTGTAGTGCCACCAGTATAAGGTTCAAAAAGACACATATGACAATAAACTTCATCAACTACTTAGATAAATCTTTACGTGTATATTGCAGAGCTGAAAAGGATTGAATAAATGGAATAAAATACTGGCTTTGTTTTTTTTTTTTTGAGATAGAGTTTTTCTTTGTAGCTTTGTAGCCTGTCCTGGAACTCACTCTGTTAGAGTAGCTGAGCCTGGAACTAGCAGCTATCCAGCTGTCTCTCTCTCTCCAGAGTGCTGGTATTAAAAGTGTGTACCACCAACACCCAGAAAATACTTTCTTTTATGTAATAGAAATGAAAGTTACAGTTATCCTGATTAAATTATGTAATTATTGCTCAGAGGTCTATAGTGATTAATTGTTCATATAGAAGAATATATGTTCAGAAAGTTCAATAGCTCCTGGAAAATCTAACTCCACTCTATATTAATTGTACATTAAATATGTATTAAAGCTAAAGCAGCTGAATCAATATTTAGCATACTAATGGAAGGATAAAAATGCAGGTTTGAGAAAGTAGTACAATATATTAAGAAATATATTTCAATAAGAGAAAGAAAATAGAAAGCATCACTTAAATCACTGTGAAAAATAGACTCATTGATGAATGATTTCAAGTTAACTAGTCTACATTTATTAAAAATGAAAGGAAGAGAGTTGAAAATATGTAATTTAATATGAAATATTTCATTTGAAAATAATGATGTGTATTATGTAGAAGCAATACTATAAGCAAATAGATTACAGGGGAAACTAAGTGAAATGTGTGTAAATATGTGATGCTGTCAAAAAGTTAATTTGAATTTCAGAGAACTAAAGAAATATTATACCTCAGGAAAATGAACAAAGAATAGAAACAAGAGCACAAAATCATGGTAGAATGGCTAGTAAGCAAATGAAATGTGATACTAGAAATAAAAGACACCTGGAAAGTGAAGACCAAAAGCACAGTTTCCTTTAATGCACATTTGGGTGGGCTTGGAACTTACCTTGTAGGCAAGGCTGGCCTTGAAGTTACAGAGATCTATCTGCCTGTTTGTCCCAAGTGACAGTGTTGAAGGTGTGTTCTACCAGGTCTAGCTCTGCCTCTTATCAGCATTTTAAGGAACACCTACTTTCTAGTCACTAACTGGCAACCACACTGGGACCTTAATCACAGACCCGCTGGGATACAGGTAGGCAGACAACACAAAAGGTATAGATATGCAAGGGGAAGAGGAAGGTGTGAGTTTGAATATAACCCACTGCTTTTGAAAGTGGAATAGTTTGAGTTTCCATGCAAGTCAACTAAATTCTGTAGACATCTACAAGTGGTGCCAAACAACTCTATCTCTTCAAATTGTTGGAATTTATAATTTGTAACTAAGTGGTGCATTGATAAATTAAAACCAAACATAGAATGAGCAGATACAGCCATTTCACTTTGGGATATATATGTGAAGGATTTGAAATCCACATATCAGAGAGATATCTACACTACCATGTTCATTTTAGCATTACTCATAATAACAAAGACAATAAAATCAACTTATATAGCTAATGATCAATAAATAGATGAAGAATATATGCTGTACATGTATACACAAAAGGAAATTCCATTATTTATGACAAGAATTAAGCTTTAAAAGGGAAGTATTATATATTGTTTATTTTGAAAATTAATTGTTTGGCCAATCTCCCTTCAATGAATTAACATTTGATGGACTGCCTAAACAATGCAATTTTGTGGACAACAATTATTATAGTTTGAAGTACTGATATAGATAATGCCTTACAAAATGAAAGATATAGAACACACGATGTATTTCTGCCTGTGTAAAGAGTAAGGTAAGAGTTTTAAATAATAGTAGTGTTGTTTGTGAAGCCAGAGAATTTAGTTCAAAATGATGCATATAAAATCTGGTAGTGTATTACTCACATAAGAGTTAATTAAATATGCATTTACATATAACAGGAAAATGTATATTCTCTTTCTCTTGACTTCTTGGTAAGGTTCCCTTTTCTGGTATTATGATTACTAATGTCCCAATAATTGAGAATCAAAGTTACAAATCAGACCATGCGTCTTTGGTGGCACACTCGTCTTTAGGCTCCAGAAGGGGAAAAAAAAATTCAAAGAAACATGAGGAAAATTTCTATAAATAGAGATTTTATGCCAGGAAAGATGTGTTGTACACACTCTCTGCTACCTCTCAAAGAGATAAGCAGGTTCTTTGTCAACATATTAATTTAATAAACTCAGCAGGATATTGATAGAGATGTACATATTTATATATATGTACAACAATATGCATTATAGTACATATATTATAGATGATAATATAAAGAAGAAGATGTTATCAATTTGAGGGGAATTCAGAGACACAGGAGGAATTGCAATGGGGTAGGGGAGGTGGCAATAATGAAAATATACTATTGAATAAATGAGGCCATTAGAACAGCACACAGGTCTGGAGATTCAGACTTTACAAGAGGCAGTGGTAAAAAGATTTCAAATGATTGAGGAAATTATTGGAAATTATGAGCAGGGAACAAAGGTATAAGGACAGGATTTAGCCTCACCAGTGAATGCTAGAGTCGAGGATAACTTACCCAGAGCTTTAACTACCTATCCAGTAATATTCTCTGAGAAGCCATAAGGAATTAAATATCCCAAGGTATTAAAAGACTGTAAATGGTAACCTGTAGTTATCAATGATAAAAAAAAAAGCAAATAATAGTATCTTATGGCTTGCACTCACCATTTGTTAGGGCAATGGTGAAAACATGGGCTTCAAGCAATAAGGCTACCCCATACAATTGGCTTCAATTAGTCTCAGTAGTTCTAGAAGATTGACCCCAGCTGCCACAGAAATGCTATTGGCAAGAAGAAGCAAAAATTTTAGAAGAACAGGGAAAAGAAAAAAGATTTGGGGCTTCCTAGGATCAAATTCTTGGTGAAGGCTATTACTTTGATCCTCAGGACCAAGCTCTCTACAATGACACACTTTGTCCCTATGCAGCACAACAGCTTTAAATGCTTGGGACAGGACTCAAAAACTAGGAAAGAGAATTGCATCATACACCAGGGTTAAACAGGACCAGAGAGAACCCTTTAGTGACATTTTGCAAAGATTAACTAAGGCTGTACGAGTAAGAGCAACAGACCCAGAAACTAGATGTGTACTTATTAAACTTCTGGCTTTTGAAAATGCCAACTTAGAATGTAAAAAGACACTTGGGATTTTAAAGGTCAGATCAGCACCAATAGATGAATAGATCCTGTATACAAGGAATGTCGAGATATTTAACTATAGTACTGAGGCTTTGCTAAGACAAGCAATTTCCAATGGTATGAGGAGACATCAAAATGCTAAATATTTTAATTGTGGTAGAATAGAACATCTGAGAAGGGACTGTAGGCAAGGAATTCCTAGAAACAATGTATCCTCTGGGAATAACAAGAATAGGTGGCTCAATCTTCTGGAATATGTAGGAGGTGTGGCGAAGGCTGACATTGGACCAATGAATGTAGATCAAAAACAGACAGACAAGGCAACCTGATACATTCAGGTATCTCCTTGAGGGGCCTCTCCCAAGCCCCCACGTCAAACGTGGTCCAGTTATTCCCAGTCCCTGTGGAGAATATGTCTTACCAGGAAAATTAAAAAATGCAGTGCCTACTGTCTAAAACCATACTGTTCTGGATGATGGAGTAGACATGGAAGATGAATCAAAAACTCCATTGGTAAATAGGAAATGTATATTTTGGCAGACTTCTATACATGATCAAAAACCAAAGCTAAGAGTGCATATAAATAAAATTGTTATTCAGGGATTACTGGAAACAGGTGCAGATGTAACTATTATTACTCCAGAATCTTGGCATCTGAATTGGCCTCTTCAAGACACAGGTGTTTAATCCCTAGGAATTTGAACCCTATCTCAAGTAAAACAGAGCACAGGTGGGTTGAATTGTAGCTCCAGAAGGACAAAAGGAAGGCTGAGGCCATATGTAGCTAATATTGCAGCAAACCTATGGGGTCTTGACCTGTTGCAGTAATGGAATACCCAGATTAACATTTCTGCAGTCCCCAAACTCATGTTTCTGGGAAGGATATTATAAGATAGTATAAACAAAGGTCACCAGCAATTCAGGCTATACAAGAATGGAAAGCAACTAGCAAAACTTCAAGGGTACTAATGGCCCTATCTTTAAAGTGGTTAACTGAGAAATGCTTATGGGTTAAACAATGGCTTTTAACAGAAGAAAAAGTGCAGGATTAGAACAGCTGGTACAAGAGCAATTAGATGCTCACCATATTGAAGAATCAACCAGCCCTTGGGATTCTTCTGTATTTGTTCGTAAAAAGAAATCTGGTAAATGGAGAATGGTGATAGATCTAAGAGCTGTCAACAAGGGAATTCAACCTACGGGCACTCTACAGTCTGGCATTCCTTTGCCGTCTCTATTACCAAAAGGATGGCCTCTCATTGTTATTTTCCTGCAGTAATCTTTGAAATTCCCAGGAGGAAGATGAGGCCCCACAACAATGACTTCATCTGGTTGATTTGATGTCATGATGCTGATAGCGGTACTATAAGACCAGTTTGGGGTACCTGGTTGCTCAAGATGGTTCCAACTTGGTTAGCTGAAATGTTGCACCTTATTACAATGTTCTGGCCAGAACTCCAAATAAGAATTTCAGAAAAACCCTCTCGACTACTCAGAGACCATTTGCAATTATACCAAATAGCAATCTTAAAACTTAACCATCGTTTTAGTTTTACAGGATCCCACAGAAAGAACATCACCCCCATGACAGCTGGAAGTTTTTTAGAAGATCATGACCCTCTTCCCAACAAAGTTTGTTTTCAGGGTTAGGGACATCATTTTAGGGTTGATTATTAATGGTATAGGGTTAGGGGTTGGGGTGGAAATTACATAAGGTCAGAGATTTCTTTGAAACACAAGGATAACTGAATGGGATAATAGGTAGATTAGTGTAAGCTTACTCACACTAATAATAATAATAGTGAGTAGTAGAGTGACTACTTGTGAGCTATTATTTATAGACAATTTACATTGGTATAGGTTCTTGTATATCGATAAAAATTCAAATTATATTTGTTATATTGAATATGTTCCTATTTCTGTTCACAATATTTGTACACATAGGAAAAGTTATGCTATCAGATTGTATGCATGTATGTTTATACCTCTGTTTAAGACATTTTCTATATTGATATAATTTTAGGATACATTTATCATATTACATTATACATTTCTACCTCTGATCAACATACTTATATGGTTTACATTTTGAAGTCATTGTCCTCATTTGCTGCACAGTTGTTTAAAGATTGCTTCATATTCTCACATGAAGTCTTAGTCTTTAAGTTATACAGGTATTAAGTATTAGAGGTCAATAGTCATTCATGTTTGTCATAATCAGACTAATCAGGATCTTTAGATACATAGAGACTGTATTCTGCATAGATAGGTAATCTTCAACCACTTCAAAGAACTGCAGAACATGGCATTTAAATAACTTAGGGTTCTGTTGATGTGAGAAACAATTGCTCCTGGTAGCACCAATCTATTCCTGAGAGGATGTTGAGCAATAAAGACTCTGCACTTGGAGTTTGTTTTCTTCTTGGCAAAACTGGCCTTTGCGCAAGAACTACTCATGCCTCAAACACTGATAAAATGCACGTTGTCCAGACTGGACAAGCAGGATACAAGAAAAAAGGCTGTCAAACCTTGCCAATACTGGGTAAGATGATTCTGAAAAATTTTCCTGCCTCTGAAAATGGTCTGTAGCCAAAGTTGATTGCTTCAACATTGCAAATGAGATGGGTGATTTCCCAGGTAGCCAGTTGTCTCTGTCATGTCATTTACTGCATATTTTGGAAGCTGTTTGAATGAACATCCTGCCCACTCAAATATTATCTCCCATCTCAGGACTTTGATGGTGTTGAAGATTAGATAGTCATAGTTATTATCTTCTTATTATCTAGCCATCCATTTCTAATACAAGGCTTTTACTCCTTAGTTTAGGATAATTATTGAAATATTTAGGATATGTTCCTTGCCTAATATTGTTTATGCTGGTTGTAATTATAATTTTTACTTGATATACTGTTCTTATTGTATATAGTTTTTTATTGGGTTTGGAACTCTCTTATTTAGATAAAAGTGGGAGGCATTGGGGACCTCCTTCAGCCAATGGCCTTTGACAGGCTGGACCAGGTGGGGCATGGTTTTGGGTACCAAAAGGCCAGTGGGACTGCCTCCTCAGACTTTTCCTGCTTGCCACACCTGGATGTCAGACCCCATTCCTGTTTCCTCATTGAGATTCATGAATTTCCCTTTTAAGAAAGAAAACCTTAGTATTCCCTATTTGGGGCTAGTGTGGGATTATTTGATTCACGTATCCCCCCCATCTGACATGTTCTGCTTTAAAGAAACTCCATGTAAGAGGAGGTTCATATGAAATACATATGATGGTAAAGGTTATGTGTTTGACTCCCAAAGACATAGTCCACCTCTTTGAAGTAAATATTCTCTTCCAAATAGATCCTTGAGTTGGTAGAGAATTAAGATGTTTTATTCATTTCTACCCTTTATGTATATGTCATAGCCTTTACCTTTGATTTATTTGCTTTTCCTGAAGTTGAATTCTTAACTTTTGAAGACTCTTAAATTTCTAAGGTTCAGAATATCATCTTGCAGTGTGAATTGTACCTTACGTCATTACTTGTAGCCAATGCCTGAGTTTTCTATTTGGTCGCTGTAAAAGAAAGAATGAAATCTTCTAAATGGTTTTGTGAGAACTCATTGGTAGTGCTTGAGTTGAATGGCTTCCCAGGAGGTTGAGTGTTATGCCTGTATACAGAGATGAGATGTATTGCTTATGTATATGGCTTTGATCTGCAAGTTGAATGAGCAAAGACCTTTAGGAAGCTGGAGCTTCTGAGAATAGGTGACAGCTGTGAATGAATGGAGTGGGTTGTGTCCATGTTGTGGGAAGAAGGGATCCCCCCCAAGTTATTATAAAAAATAGCAGCAGTAAATACAGAATAGATAGCCATCATGCAAAGTGAGTGCTTGTGTTGAGCCTTGTGTTGTCTGAAGGATGTTCATGACTTGTTTCCCTTATATCCATTTTGGAGTCTATAATATACGTTTCATTCCCAGGGTCTTGATCTATACTACTTAGCTACATTCCAGTTTCACAATTTGGTGGTATATCCATCAAAATAATGAATCAAAATTGCCTCGTACTTAATTTATATTAATTTTGAGTATTCCTTTTTAGTCCTCAATTATGCTAATAAGATGTTTATTTTGAGTATAGACAATCTTATCAAATAAAGTTACTCTACAATGCTTAACTAAAGAACAAATCTATTGAAAATAGAAGAAAGTATTTAGAAGGACCCTTAATGTCTAGTAATATTTTTAATTGAAATTCTCTCAAATGTGATTCACAGTTTAATGAGGCACTATATGGTAACACTGCTCTCAGAAAATGGCCATTTCTAAATATCATGACATTAAACCTGAATGATTTGTGACAGCTTTAAAATATATTGCATATACACATTGAAATAATGATCACGAGGTGTTTTTGCTCATAGACTCATTAGATTGATGCATGCTGTGGTAGGCCATGGTTGTCAGATTTCCATTCTTTTTACTGCTAGGCATTAAAATGTGAAAATTCAGATACATAATAGATGAATACATTGAAGTAAAACGTTAAAAGCTTTTGTCCAAATTTTCACATTAGTATATTCAAATTCAGACTTGAAATTAAAAATTAAATCAATATCTTTTGTGATTGTAAACATGAGTCAGAGTTAAAGGTTTGGATGGGCCCATAACTTTCAGATTCTGAAATGATCATTTCAGTATTCACCATAATTCCTACACCACCAAAGTATTGTGAGAAATAAATATTCAAAAGAATTTGTACTGACCTCAGTAACATCAAGAAAAGGAAAAAATATGCATTCATCATTTCATCGTGCTACACTGGAAAGAAAATAACAATAGAAAGAGCTGCTGTGATTTCAGCATGCCTGGGAGACCAGAAGATTGATTGTTATGGAGAGAGAAGAAAGCCAACACCCGTGACATCAGTCACGGGGAAGGAACTACTCCTTACCAGTGGCTTGCTCCATAGAGAATACTAGAATCTTTTTCAATAAGGCAATTATTAGCCATTAAGACAAAGAAAACCCAAGAAAAAGCATTCATCTGCTGTGCACACAGATTTTCTCCTCAGGAAAAGTGGCCATTTCTAAGTCAGTTCAGGAAAGGAGCCTTGCTTCTCCTGAGAGGGTCACATTCCAACCCCTGATCTGTGACTGCTCCATGTGCCCCCACCTCACTAGCTGTGTTGTTGCACTGTGGCCACCGACGTTTCACAGACGGGGATATTCCTGTCTGGTGGGCACTCTGGACTCCAGAACTAAGTGTTTTGTGCACATCCTTACTACATAAACTATTACAGCCACTGGAAGTAGAAAGCCCCAACTAAACCTGCAGAGCTGTGCGACTCTGCTCAGAAGCGTTCCTGGCCTCCCACCGCTTCACTGTCTCCTGTACCCCAGGCTACTCCTCTACTGCCACTCAAGTCCTCTTACCGTATCCTCTTCCCTGGTTCCGGAGCTTTGAGTCTTAGCTACGTGGTCACTATACAGATGCCTTGCTGTAAACACTGAATTCAGCGATGTGATCTGGGGAATATCAGTAGAAAGATGCAGGTAAATTCAGGACACTTAGAGATAAAGTCATTAAACACTATTTTTTTTGAGGAATAAATGACTTAAAAGAAAGTTGAAGAATATTTTTTTCATATATAACTTGTTCAGAAAATAAATGTCATGCTGTTTGAAGGATAAAGCTGATTAAAGCAAAACTAGACAAAAGTTTGGAGAGCCAATTAAATAATCATCTGTCACTTAATGAAATGGATAGGTTCTAAAAAAGAACATTGATGGGCTATTTCATCTTATATAAAGTCACAGAGTAAGAAGACTTTCAGGGCATAGCCTATAGCGGATATCCAGAATACACGTTCCATGTTTTCAGAACTTCAGTAAATGCAATGCTAAATATACATGTGACCACAATCGTTGAGAATTGGTTATGTGGTTTTATCTCCAAATAACTGGTCAAAACTGGTCTATAAATTTGAGAGGGTCCAACATTGATTCTTGTAGATTGTCATAACTTAGGGCCAACTTTGTTTTTTTATCTCTGGGATTGACTTGCTCGACAAATGTTTTTAGTGTGTACATTTTTCCTCCTTTATTTTTTTTTGTCATGATGACATGCTATGTTAATCAGAGAAACTGAGAAAAGAGACTTCCAATGATAGCAAAAGGACCCGACCATGATTGCTGTGCTTTTCTCACAGTGGTCTTAACTAAGTACTATGAAGGGTGAGTGCTTCCTATGGACAACTGTTTCTAATCTAAGCATTAGTTACTCAATCTACACCATCTTTTCTGGTTGTTAAAGTCATGGACATTTTTAATGAATCACACTGAACATGAAACGTTAAAAACATTTATATAGTCAACCAAAAAGTATGATCTGTATTGCATAAAGAAAATAAAATAAATCCCAATGAACTATCCACGAAACTGAATCAATGATGCCCCATGCAATGACTTTAATTTGGTTGTTACTGCAAACTGCTAGGATTTGGCAGAGAAAGCTCTTTTTACTGTCCATCTACAGTGTTCTTGAGGCATTCATAGCTACAGTTTCTTTCTATGTGCACACAGAAAGAGAATACAGTGACATTGTAGACAGCACAAATCTAAAATACTTCAGCATTACCAAGCTTTTCAGGACACTCTCCTTTATATTCAAGCCAAATCATCCTCCCCAAATTCAATTCTATTTCAATATAAGGGAATATTGGTTACCTAAAAATGACTAAGTTTATAACTAATCAATCAGCATTACTTTAGAGCACACATTATGCAGTTCTGAGAATATTGAGCAATAGACAAGTACTTAACAGCAACAAAACAAAACAAATAGGAATCTCTGGCATTATGATTGAGAAAGCAAATTGAATTCAATAGAAAATCATTCATGACTCAACATATGCAATTAGCTAAGGAAATTAAACATACTCATATTTATTAAATAAGGAATATTTTGCTTTTCTTTTTCTCTCTGAGAAAAGAGAAATGTGATAATTTTTAAGAATGGACTCCAAAAATAGACTCATATATTTGAATGCTTAAAGAATGCCCCATTTTGAATTGATTAGAAGTTGTCTCCTTATTGGAATGGGTATGGCTGTGTTTGGAAAGGTTTGCCTTGTGGGCTTTAAGGCTTTTGAGTACCCAAGCCAAGTCCAAAAGCTCTTTCTTTCTGTTGCCTTTGGATCTGGATGTAGAATTCTAACTACCATATCTGCCTGATACTCCCATGCTCCCTGCCACAGTGATAATAGACTCAACCTCTGAAACTGCAAAGCAAGCCTCATTTAAATGTTTTCTTTTTTAAGAGTTGCGTTAGCCATAGTGTCACCTAACTGCAATAAAACATGAACTAACACAGGAAATATTAAAAAACAAAACAGAGTTAAGGCATTTTTCCTGGGTGTTCACATTGTAAAGGAAGGAAGTCTTGAAGTAGATGAATGGGCCACCAAAATACTACTTTCAGATTGGTCACAGCACATTCTTGTGTTAAGTAAATAAAATAGAAGATGTGTTCACAATCCATATTTTGTCATATTTTTATACTAGCTACATTTAGAATGTAACTTGAAATTAAGTACAAGTATGTGACAAGAATTTTTTTAGGTGTTCAGAGACCTAAGAAAGGAAGAAGAAACAGGCACTATCCTTAAAGAATTGCTTCTCTAGAGCCAATTTCTTACCTGACTCAGTACCAGCTCTCACTCAGACTTGAAGATGAACTATCTTCTTTCTGTCTCCATCTCTCTATTTCTCTGCATGTTTTCTGTGCGTCTGTCTCTGTCTGTCTGTCTCTCTGATCAATTATCCACGTTTCCAAGAATGGTTTTCTAAAGTATCAATCTAACCTTATTTAAAGCTTGTGCCTGTCATTATGGGTAAAATTTAGGTTCTTTAAGATGACACAGAATTTCTTAATATTTTGAATTTTCATGGCCATTCAATAAAATTTTAAAGACATACCAAGCTATCAATTGCTTTTTATAAATCTAGCTCATCTCCTCATTTTCTGTCATTTATCGGGATGAGAAGATGGCCAAGGCATCATAGGTTTATGTTCCAAGCTTTGGTTGATTGAGCATGCAGGTGATCCCTTGATGGTGAGGAGCCTTGAATGTCACATTCAGTGCTTGACCTTTAGTTTGACAGCAATGTTTAGCTAGTGACAGTTTTGTGTCTGTTTTATGTCCTGTGCAGAAATAAAATCATGGCTTGGAGACAAGTAGGAAAAGGATTTAAGAGCTTGATACAATGATAAAGATATGCAGAAGTATATCCTCTGTCTCTGTATGATTATAAAACCAGTAAGCCTTAGTTCAAGACAATCTGTCTGAGAATTGAAACACAAAAAGATAAAAAACAATAAAATTATTTAAAAATAACAGACCACTAAATTTATTTAATCTAGTAATGTATAATTTAGCCAATGGGTGTGGTGTGACTTAATAGGTCCAGGAATCATAAAATGAAAAAAAGACTTCATTTGCTCATTGTATGGCATGAAAATTGATAAGCATACTATATAAAGCATGTTTACTACTGAATGGCTGATGTGTGTCTTTAAGGTCCTCAATAGTCCATGTGTTAAAGGCACAGATTGCATGTGGTAATGTCTTAAGAGATAATTTTTTTGTTCTTAGAAAATTTAATAATTTTCCACTATTTTCAACATTTAGATTTTACTTTAGAATTCAGATGCACGCTCCAGGGCTTGGCTGTGGATCTTTATATTCGCTTCCCTCAGTTACTGGATGAAGACTCTATGATGACAATTAGGTAGTCATCAGTCTGATTGCAGGAGAAGGCCCCAGTTCAGGCTCCCTCTCCACCATTACTAGGAGCCTTAGCAGGGGTCATTCTTGTGGCTTCCCGGAAACTTCCCTAGTACCCAGTCTCTCCCTAACCCCACAAGTGGCTCCCTTTATCAAGATAGCTCTTTCAATGCTCTCCCTCTCCATCCATCCCCCAACTTGACCATCCCATTCCCTCATGTTCTCTTCCCTCATCCCTCCCCTCTCCCCAACCCCCAAAGGTACCCAGGAGATCTTATATATTTCCTCTTTCTACGGCAATCTATGCACGGCCCTCTTAGGGTCTTCCTTGTTACCTAACTTCTTGATAATAAAATCTTTATTGGAAGGTCTTCAGGTTTGTTTTTGTCAGAGTTCTCTAGAGCAGACGAAGTGATACCATTATATGATATAAAATTTATGATCATAGTGGATTTATTGTGTTAGCATACATAATAAATATCTGGGCAGCCCAAAAAATGGCCACCTGCACACTGGAAGTACAGAAAAGCCATATCTTCTCAGTTCAGAAAGTCGGAAAACTTCGTTTTCCCAGTCTGATCCTGAAATCCACAAAGATCTCTGAAAGTTTGCTGAGTTTGAGACGACATTGAAATCCTGAAGAAGTTGGTACTGAGTGTCCATGGGTAATGGAAAATAACAACTATGACAGACAGCTGACACTGAGTGACTGCGGGCAATTGTAGCAATGGTAAGATGTATGGCACTGAGTGTCCATGGGAACCACGACAGACAGCTGATACTGAGTGACTAGCAATGGTAGATGTCTGGCATTGAGCTGATACTGAGTGACTGTGGGCAATTGTAGCAATGGTAGACATCTGGCACTGAGTGTCCATGGCAACCATGACAGACAGCTGATACTGAGTGACCATGGTAGACATCTGGCATTGAGTGTCCAATAGTAGACATACTTGTCTGGGAATCACAGAGCTTGTTTGGATGTGCTGGTCCCCTGTTCTTCTAACTTCTTCCATCTGGGCTCCTAGCCTAATTGAGGGTATACGAATATTCAGAGTAGACTTATTCCCTTCAGTTACTTTGCCACATGTCAATCATCTTTGCAAATATCCCAAAAACCCACTTGGTGTTGAAGATCACTAGTCTGAGGCATCTCCCAATACAGTCAATACGATGAGACTACCAAAGTTGTTCAAGTTGTATCCCGGAAAGTAATTATGTGACTGTGGCTCCATTTTCACTCTTTTCCTCGTGGCTCCCCTACATACCCCTCTCATGGTATTCTGCTTTCACATGGATCCACAGCAAAAGGACTAATTTATTATGAGCTAAAATGCCCAAAGTGGAGAGTCAATATAATATTGATCCCTTCAGAAGTTTTATCTCAAGTGTTCATTATAGCTACAGAAAGTTTAAACACTGAGAGATATCATTTTCCCATTCTAAAAATAAGTGGGAAGCCTGAATGAAGAGATGTATAGAACATTATTATTTATAAATTTTATTTTATTAATTAATGGTTGTGTACTATGTGAGACCACACAAAAAATATTTAATGCTGCATTGTTCTGGTGCCATTTATTTTTCCAATAACAGGGATAACTACATAAATTTCAAGCAAAAACTAGAAATTCTTTCCTGTAAGTTTAAATATTGCGACTTTATAATTATCGAGTTCAAGGAGAAAAGACTATTTTTTAAAATAAATATTTAGCTGTCAAGTTTAATATTACAGTAATATGGAGCTTAAATTTTCTGGATAAAGATTTATTGTTTTTAACATGCTATCATGGTCCTCCGTGTTCCCTATTTCTAAAACATATATGATGTACTCTAGTTATAGATGATCTTGTATTTATATTTGTAAATATCTGGGATGCAGAAATTTGGAATTTTCATCCTGTGTGCAGGAAATAAAAGCTCTATATGATAGCAGAGACTGACAGAGCAGGAAAAAATTCAAGGTTAAAAATTGTCAACATGTACAGATTGAAATGGTCAATATGAGAAAATATTTGATTCAGAAATTCTTCACACATGAAATGTCAAGGGGGACTGTGATGTTATACTCAAACTTTAATGGCTTAAAAGCACCTGTGGAGAGTTTGATTCTGAAAGACATACTTACGTTCATAAGTTATTTTGCTGTACAATACAAGTACGGTATTTGGTTGTTTAAATCATAAACATTTCCAAGTAGAATGAGTACTTTTGGGAGATGACTCATTATTCCATCTATCTCTATTAATAAAGAGTCATTGGTTGAAAAGACAGCCTGACCTTGTTATTACAAGCTGGTTATGGTGCCAGCCACTTTGTAAATCATGAACTCAGGGCCATCAAATGAAGACTGTTCTCAGACTTGAGAATTATGACCTGTCCTACTTTTCATGAAGATCCACTTCATTCTCTTTCCAAAACATAAAGTAATCATACATCTTGAAGTAATAAGAAACTGAATTAAAAGACTCAATTTAAAATTTATGTTAATTATCAAATAATAATAAAGGCATGTGTACTTTAAATTTTACTTATATAGTAGATAATAAATGAAAAATTCATAAAAATTAAAATATGCTATTCTATTACTTGAGTCATTAGATATTATGTACAGCAATCTTCAATTCATGCCTATCATAATATATGTACTCTGTGCAAAAAAAAACATAATTATAACATTCTGTTCTATGGTTCAAATAGGAATAAACTTCTGTTTGAGATACCCAGCTTTAAGATACAGATAAGTGAACAAATGGCATAAAACACATGCCACTGCTCATCAGGATCAGTGAACTAGTCAGACCTAAAAACTTTTTCAATCAATATTTTTGTTTCTCCAAAGTGTTTTCGTTAAATCAAAGTGAGTTTCTCTTTTGGGCTGGAGGAAAGAGACACTGATAACAAGGTTTTGGACATGAAAACTAGAATATTTACTCTCCTACAATGTCGCAGGATAATAAGAATGACCTGTTCTCACTGACTGCACTCACTGCTTTGAATCTTCTTCAGCCAAACAACCATAAGTAGGGAGAAACATATATAGATGACTTTGCAATGCCTTAACATTTGGCAGTATTAATTCTTATCTGGTAAAGAAATAGAGATTCAGACCCCCCATAGACAACACTGTGATTCAAATATATCCTTCTAAAATTTAGGTGTTGAAATTTTAATCTCTAAAGTACAAATAGAGACAAGACCTTTAGAAGTTAATTAAGGTTAAATGAGGTCATGTCACTGGAGCATGTGGTAGAATTAGTAGCCTTTTTTCTCTTATTTTTCTTTTTTTAATTTAATTTTTATAAATCTCATTTTACATTCTAAACACAGTTTTCCCCCTATCTCTCCTTTCACCACTAGCAGTCCATCCCCCATCCACAGCTCACAACAGGGAAAGGGCTCTGAAGGGGAGTCAACAAAGTCTGGTACATTAACTTAGGACAGAACCAATACCCTCCCCCTACATTAAGACTGAGCATGGCATCCCACCTTAGGAAATGGGCTCCAATAGCTAGCTCATGCACCAGGGATAGATACTGGTCCTACTGCCAGGTGCCTCACAGATAGTCCAAGCTTCTCCACTGTCTCCAATATATGGAGGACCTAGTTCAGTCCATGGAGGCTTCACAGCTCTCAGGCTAAAGTTCATGAGTTTCTATGAGCTTGGTTCAGCTGTCTTTGTAGATTTTTCCATCATTACCTTGATCTCCTTTGCTCATAAATTCCCTCCTCTCTCTCTTCAATTGGATTCTGTTGGGTCAAAATCATCTCAGGGCCTGTACCTCGGGGTCTATAGGACAGAAAAAAAAAAAAGCTTGGTTTGAGTTCAAGGTCTATACTTCAAAGCCTGTAGGACAAGTTTGAGTGAGGATGAGAGAGCAAAAACTAGGTAGATGCCCCTCGAGCCCGAGGGAGGGCTTGCCTGTCTCTCATTGGCTGGAAGTACCTCCACATCACACCATGTCACTTAACATATATGAGCGGATGCTCACAGTAATTAACTGAGTTCCTGCTTTGTCTCGACTCCCTATTGCATCTGATTGTCCTGCGTCCTGGGCCTTCAGAATGGGCAGATTGTACACTCACCTTTCCCTGGTGAATAAGGGGTCTCAGGGAGCCTAGCGGCTTCCTAGAGCTCGGTCTGGCGCTTGGTTGTGGATCTCTGCATTTGGTTTCATCAGTTATTAGATGAAGGCTCTATGATGATAGTTGGGGTATTTACCAGTCTTATTACGAGAAGGAATTTGAGCACCCTTTCCACTATTGCTAGAAGCCTTAGTTATGGCCATGCTTGTGAATTTTGGGGAATTTCCATAGCATCTTGTTTCTCCCTAACCCCATAGTGGCTCTCTGTATCAAGATGTATCTTTCATCGCTCTCCTACTTCTTCCTTCTCTCCCCAAACCATCTTGTTTCCTCGTGTGCTCATTTGCCATAGCCCCCCCACTTTACTGTACTCTCCACCCCAGTTTACCCAGGAGATCTCATCTAATTCTACTTCCCTAAGAGGGCAACCCATGTGTCCCTCTTAGGGTCTTCCTTGTTAAATAGTTTCCCTGGAATTGTGAATTGTAATCTGGTTAGGCTTTGTCTCACATCTAATATCCACTTATGAGTGAGTACATACCATGTTTGTCCTTCTGAGCCTGGATTACCTTACTCCAGATGATTTTTTTTCTAGTTCCATCCATTTGCTTTCAAATTTCATGATGTCCTTGTTTTTTTTTTTTTTTTTTTTTTTTTGGTTTTTTGTTTTGTGTTTACAGCTGAGTAATACTCCATTGTGTAGATGTACCCAATTTTCTTTATCCGTTCTTCAGTTGAGGGCCATCTAGGTTGTTTCCAGGTTCTGTCTTTTACGAATAATGCAGCTATGAACATTGTTGAGAAATTGTCCTTGTAGGATTGAGTATTTTTTTTTTTGGCCATATCATCAAGAGTAATATCGCTGGGTCTAGCGGTAGGTAAATTGATTGCCAATTTTCTGAGAAATTACCATACTGATTTCCAACGTGGTTGTAAAAGCTTGCATTCCCACCAGAAGTGAGGGAGTGATCCCCTGACTCCACATCCTCTACAACATAATCAGTCATCCGTATTTTTGATTTTAGCTATTCTCAAAGGCTTATTATGGTAGCTCAGAATTGTTATGTTTTTCATTTCCCTGGTAATTAAGGATAGTAATTCCTTATATGTCATTCAGCCATTTTAGATTCTTCTGCTGAGAATTTTTTGGTTAAATCTGTACCCCATCTTTTATTTGGATAATTTGGTATTTTGATGTCTAGTTTCTTGGGTTCTTGATATATTTTGGTGATCACCCCTCTGTCAGATGTGGGATTTTTCCTACTCTGTAGGCTGTTGTTTTGTCTTATTGGCTGTGTCCTTTGCCTTACAGAAGCTTTTCAGTTTTAGAAAGTCTTATTTATTGATTGGTGTTCTCAGTATCTGTGCTACTGGTGTAGCCATTTAGGAAATGGCCTCATGTGCAAATGTGTTTAAGGGTACTTTCCACATAACTTTTCTACAAGGTTCAATGTAACTGGATTTTTTTATTGATGTTCTTCATCCATTTGGACTTGAGTTTTGTGCATGATGATAGATATAGATCTTTTTGCAGTCTTCTACATCTTCACATTCTGTTATGCCAGCACTATTTGTTAAAGATGCTTTTCTTTTTCCATTGTACTATCTTGAATTTTGTCAAAAATCAGGTGTTCATAGTTGTGTGGATTAATGTCAGGGTCTTCAGTATGATTCCTTTGGTCCACATGTCTGTTTTTATGCCAATACCAAGCTGTTTTTTTTTATTGTTATAGCTCTACAGTAGAATTTGACGTCAGGGATGATTATGCCTCCAAAAGTTCCTTCATTGTACAGGATTGTTTTACCTATTGTGGGTTTTTTGCTTTCCCATAGAACATTGAATATTGTTCTTTCAAGGTCTGTGAAGAATTGTGTTGGAATTTTGATGGGGATTGCATTGAATCTGTAGATTGTTCTTGGTAAGATTGCCATTTTTATTATGTTGATCCTAAATATCCAAGAACATGGGAGATATTTCCATTTTCTGATATCTTATTCAAGTATTTTCTTTAGAGATTTAAAGTTCTTGTTATACAGGTCTTTTGCTTGTTTGATTAGAGTTACCCCAAGATATTTTTTATTTGTGACTATTGTAAAGGGTAATGTTTCTCTGATTTCTTTCTTTGCCTGTTTATCCTTTGTGTACAAAAGTGTTACTGACTTTTTGAGTTCATCTTGTATGCTTCCACATTCCTGAAAGTGTTTATCAGCTGTAGGAGTTACTCAGTAGAAATTTTAGGGTCACTTATGTATACTATTATGTATACTGCAAATAATGATAGTTTGACTTTATCTTTTCTGATTTGTATCCCCTTGATCTCTTTTTGCTGTCTTATTGCTCTACCTAGAACTTCAAGTACTATATTGAATAGATATGGAGAGAGTGAACAGCCCTGTCTTGTTCATGATTTCAGTGGAATTGCATTTAATTTTATGTTGGTGTTGGCTTGCTGTAAATTACTTTTATTATGTTTAGATATGTTCCCTGTATCCTGGTCTCTCCAAGACCTTTATCATGGAGGGGTGTTGTATTTTGTCCAAGACTTTTTCAGCATCTAATGAGATGATATTACTGTCTTTTTCTTTTAGTTTGTTTATGTGGTGGATTACATTGATAGGTTTTTTAAGTTGAATCAACCCTGCATCTCTGGGATTAAGCCTGCTTGATCATGTTAGATGACTTTTTTGATGTGTTCTTGGATTTGGCTTGCCAGTATTTTATTGACTACTTTTGCATCGATGTGCATGGGGGAGACTGATCTATAGTTCTCTTTCTTTGTTGCATTTTTGTGTTTGGGTATCAAGGAAACTGTAGCCGCGTAAAAGGAGTTTAAAAATGTTCCTTCTGTTTGTATTATGTGGAACAATTTGAGGACTATTGGAACTAGTTCTTCTTTGAAATTCTGGTAGAATTTTGCATTGAAGTCATCTGGCCTTGGGATGGATGGATATATATATATATATATATGTATATATATATACATATATATATATATCACTCATTCACTTATTCTTGGTTGGGAGATTGAAATTTCTTTAGGAGTTATAGGTCTGTTTAAATTGTTCTGTTTAAATTAAATTTTGGTCTTGATTCAATTTTGGTGTATGGAACCTATAAAGGAAGTTGTACATTTTTTTTTAAATTTTCTGATTTAGTGGAGTACAGATTTTTGAAGTATGCTCTGACGGTTCTGTGGATTTTCCTGTTTGTTATTGTGCCCCCTTTTTAATTTTTGATTTTGATAATTTGGCTATCCCCTCTCTGTCTTTTAGTTTGTTTTGATTAGCGTTTGTCTATATTGTTGATTTTCTTGACAAACCAGCTCTTTGTTTCATTGACTTTTTGTATTGCTCTCTTTGTTTCTGTTTTATGGATTTCAGCCCTTACCTTAATTATTTCCTGGCATCTACTCCTCCTGAGTGAATTTGATTCTTTTTCTCCTAGAGTTTTCAGGTGTTGTGTTAGTTCACTAGTGTGGGATTTCCCCATCATCTTTATATAGACATTTAGTGCTGTGAACTTCCCTTCTAGCACTGCTTTCATAGTGTCCATAAGTTTGGGTTTGTTTTACCTCCATTTTCATTGAATTCTATGGTCTTCAATTTCTTTCTTTATTTCTTCCTTGACCCGGGGTGATTCAATTAAGCATTATTCAGTTTCCCTGAATTTGTAAGATTTCTGGAGTTTGTACTATTGTTGAATTCTAACTTTAAGCCATGGTGATCTTATAAGATACAGGGAGTTATTTCAATTTTTTTGTATCTTTTGAGATTTGTTTTGTGTCTGAATACGTGGTCAGTTTTGGAGAATGTTCCATGAGATGCTGAGAAGAAGGTATATTCTTTTGCTTTGGGTGGAAAGTTCTATAGACGTCTCATAAGCCTATTTGAGTAATAACATCTGATATTTCCTGTGTTTCTCTTTTAATTTTCTGGCTGACAGACCTGTCTATTGGTGAGAGTAGGGTGTTGAAATCTCCCACAATTAGTGTGTAGGTTTTGAAATATGATTTAAATTTTAGTAACATTTCTTTTACAAATATTAGTGCCCTTGTATTTGGGATATAAATGTTCAGGATTAAGACTTTGTATTGATGGATTCTTCCATGATGAATATGAAATGTCCTTCATCTATCTTTAGTTAGAAGTTTACTTTGTTAGATTTTAGGATAGCTACTACAGCTTGCTTCTTAGATCCATTTGATTGGAAAATCTTTTTCCAACCATTTACTCTGAGGAAATGTCTGTCTTTGAGGTTGAGGTGTGTTACTTGTATGCAGCAGAAAGATGGATACTGTTTTCATATCAAATCTGTTATCCAGTCATATCCAATCCTTTATGTTACTTGACCTTTTTCCTTTGCAGCTCTTAATACTCTCTTTTTATTACACATATTTTGTGCTTTGACTGTTTTGTAGTGAGGGAACTTTTTTTCCTGGGGAGTCCAGTATATTTGGTGTTCTATAAGCTTCTTGTATCATTTTCGGTATTTTCTTCTTTAGGTTGGGAAAGTTTTCTTCTATGATTTTGTTGAATACATTTTTCTGTGCCTTTGAACTGGCATTCTTCTCATCCTTATTTCCCTATTATTCTTAGGTTTGGCCTTTTCATGGTTTTATAAGAAGAGCAAAGAGAGAGACTAGATCTGTCTCTCTGTGTGACGTCAGTCACTATGATATGATGAAGCAAAAGGTCCCAGACCAGATGCCAAGCAGATGCTTGTGACATACTTTTGGACTCTCCAACTTGCAGGGAAACCAACTAAATAAACCTCTGTTCTTTATAGATTATCATATTGAGGTAGTGTGTGACAGAGCCATAAAGTGAACTAAGACAAAGCTGAGGACTCTCTTCAGGGGTAACCTTTTAAGTAATTGGGATCATAGAAGCAGTTCTTATCCAAACAGGAAGCAATGAATATGATTTCTGATATATGTAGTTAAGGGAAACAAAATTATTTTCTTTTCTGCTGTTAGTTTGTATGACTAGAATGGTGATGGTAAATTGAGACAGTTTCCCAAGAGTCTGAGGTAGAATTTCCACGGACAGATTGCAAAGCAGTGAGCTAGTAGGAGTCTGGGTCATCTGACATCATGGGGCAGACTGTCTTAATGCACTGTTGTCAGGTATTACCTCTTGCTGGGGTCATTGTTAATATTTACAATTTTAGAAAAGTCACAGAAATTAATACAACACAGAGTATAAATTAATGTTAGAAAAATCCACAAATCATAAACTGGAGAAAGGGATGATTTTAGACTCTAAAGGAGTTGTCTGTCTTGAACATATGAATAACAAATACACTATCCATCAAACTTTCTGTAATGATAATTATATTTCTGTGGTCTAATTCAATATTAAGGCTCATGAAGATATTGAATAATAGGTAATATTTGGGATTTTAAGTTTCAGTAAAATTATATTCAAAATTTAAAATCAAAATTTGAATCAATATACATTATAAAGTGCTTTCCATACTGGGCTACACAGCTATAATATACAAGTGTTTATTGTTTGGTAATTAAACTCAAATTCTATTTTCAAGCCATAGAAATTATGTTAATAATGTTATTAATAATCTTCTTGGAAAAAAATGACTAATATGTATGTTTGGTAGTTGAACGAATACAAGCCTTCATTTCTTTAGCTTATACCACAATTAAATTTTGGACATTAAAATTACTCTGAGTTTGTGTGTATGTGTATGTGTGTCATTGTGTGTGTATGTGTATGGTATATGTGTGCGTGTATGGTGCATGTGTGCTTGTGTATATGTGTTTATCTGGAGGGTGGGTATGGGTCTGTGTATGTGTGACTGTGGTATGTGTGTGAGAGCATGTGCTTGTATGTATATGTATGTGTATATCTATAGAATGTGTTTGTGTCACTGTGTATGTGTTGTTGTGGTGTGTGTGTCTGTGGTGTGTGTATGTGTGTCTATCTGTAGAGCATCTATGTGACTCTGTGTGTTCATGCATGCACTAATATGCATACACGTGTGATTTTGAATACAAAGCAGGAAGAGTTTTTTTTTGTTTGTGTTATTCTTGTGCAGCAGCTGACTCCAATCACTTTAGGTCACAGTCAGATACCAACACAGGCAGTCTAGACACTTAGTGCTCCCAACTGGAGCTTTTGTTCAATGTCTGCTTCCAAAATTATTTTTTTTCACAGTGTCTCTATCAAATGACAAGTGCATTTTCTTAGAGAATCATCTTTTATCTATCTATCTATCTATCTATCTATCTATCTATCTATCTATCATCTATCTATCTATCATTTATCAATCAATCAAGCTAGCTGAACATTTGAAAAGAGACAGGCTGAAATATTATTTTCCTTTCGATTTTTTTGATTATTTTTCTATGTGATCTCAAATGATTCTTGCTGACTTATTATTGGAAGTTAAGTAGAAGAGATTGTTGCCAAAGACAATAAAGGAGGCAAAAATCTGTTTTTCCAGTTCTGTACAAGAATTAGAAAGGGTCCTGGCTGAATCCATACACTTGACTCTGGATATTGGCCAAGTCTAATAAGCAGGCTAGAGAAAACAGGGGATTAAGAGACACAACTAAAGGCCAGATTGCTAAGCATCTCCCATTCAGAAGCATCTAAGAACTGTATTCTTTCAAACCTATTCACAGTCATGAAAAACTTATTTTATTTTTATATTTTTAAATAGTGACATTTGAATCCTTCCAAACATGAAGAGTGACTCTACATATATATCAGTTATAAATTAAATGGAGAGTAAATTTAAAAATAGTTTCTAAAATCTACCAACTCTTCATTTGCACATTTATGAGTGTTTTCCGGCTCTGTCTATATGTACAACTCCATGTAACATATTTTATTTTTCCAGAATCATATACAAAGAAACTGAGATCGGAGCTGTGTTCAGACAGAATGACTCAATGAGCTTAAGACCCGCAAGGCAACAGAAAGATCTGGTAGGAGTGAGGACGAGATGGGATGGGCAGAAGCAGGGAGGGGCTGCTATTAAATGAAAAGACAGGAATGCTTTTTTTTTCAATGTTTATTCAATACCAGAATAATGTGAGGACCAGATGAGATTCCAGGCATTGAGAGGCCAGAAACAGAACCAGAGACATGATATACAAGGTCTGAGGTGTGATCTGGTGTGAGAGATTTTTATTAGCCATATTTCTAGAAGATTGGGAATACCTTGGCCTCTGAGACTGGCAAGAAATTTCGTAAGACTTGTGGAGATTTCTAATTAAACAGGGAATGAATGAGGAGCACGTGGAATGGGAAATTGCTTATCAGAAGCAACCAGAAGAGCAGGCATAAGAGTCAGAAGGTTTGTCTAAGAAGCCCTGACACAGAACCTGGGCAGCCAACTACACCTGGGAGCAGAACAGCAAATCTTCACATTGTCGGAGGCCATGATGTCAATGACTTAAAGTATTCACCTTTTCCCGTGGCCTGAAGAGATTTTTCTTTTCATTTTGTAGGAAGCTAAATCAGTTTTGGATTGTAAAAATGGGTGGGTGGAGGAAGGGGAGGATGAAAGGAAAGGTGAGGGATAAAATGAAGAGCAGAGGAGAGAAGGACAACCAAAGAAGGCGGGAGAGAAAAAAGGGGAAGGGAGCAAAGAAAATCCAAGAAAAATAAAGGAAAATTGGATAAAAAGAAAGAAAAGAATGAAGGAAACCAGGTGGAATTTTTAAACCTTTGCTCAAGGCCAGTCGCTGTCACATGTTGGACACTGGAGCTAAAACTGGAAATCCTCTTCCTACTAAACTTTCAGTAGCTCTAATTGCCCTAATTTTACAGGAATTAGTTTCAGCAGAATATGTAGTTGGCTCAAACTCATGATATTCCTGCCCAAGTTCTCTGCGTGCTGAATGTTAGGGGCATACCATATGCCTGGATAGTTCTTTCTTTAATTCTGACAACTTTGGTATGTAGGATTACAAAATTCTTTTAATAGGATTAGCTGTGTTCCTATGTCCAATTGGCTACATATGCTGTGCTACTCATTTTAATTGTAATACATAGTACAGATGAGTAAGAGGACAGAAAAACATAGTACATCTTGAATATCACGAACAAATATCTATATAACCAACTCTCACATCTGCCAATAAAGTTTTCATTGATAATTGCCTCTCCCTTTGAAAAGAAATAAAAACCATTGCTGCCTTTGGGCTTCTTCCATATATTTGACAAAAATGATCCTGCCTATATTCATTGGTAAATTTTTTAAGCTTTAAAAAATTTTATTTTCTGTGTATTGATGTTGTATATGCACATATGCCTTGGACCATATATATGCAATGCCCATGTAAACTGAGAATACATTGGGTCTTATAGGACTGGAGTTATAGCTATTTTTTCTATAATTTTTTAAAATTTATTTTTAAAAAAAGCTATCTTTTCTCATTTTCATGCCATGTCCATTTCCCACTACCTCCCCTCCTTCTGTTCCCTATACCTTCTCCCACTCCTATCCTCTCTCCCACCCCTTGTCCACTCCTCAGAGAGCGTAAGTCTTCCCATGGGGAGTCAACAAAGTCTAGCACATTGTGTTTAGGCAGGACCAAGACTCTCCCCCTATATCTAGGCTGAGCAAGGTATCTGTCCAGAGAGAATGAGTTCCAAAAAGCTAGAATAAATAGTAGGGATAAATCCTGGTCTCACTGCCAGTGGCCCCATGCCTGCCCCAGCCACACAACTGTCACACACATTCAGAGGGCCTAGTTTGGGTCTATGCTGGTTCCCTCGCTGACAGGTCAGAGTTGGAAGGCTTCCATTAGCTCAGTTAAGCTGTTTCAGTGGGTATGGTCTTATAGTATAATCAATAAACAATTTTAATTATTTTTGACATGCACTGAGTTTGAACAATGTGATGATCTCCTTCCTTGTCTGTTATTGACAAGTGCACAAGTGTATTGACCAGTGCCATAGTGACCCATATATTATAGTACTGAACCCTAAAAATATACAACAGAATGGTATCTTTTCTGTTGTCATTGATAGTCACATTACTTCTTACTGATAGAGTTAAGTATGCTACCTTGGAAGTGATTGCAAATGGCTTTTGTTGCCCAATACTGATGCTCTGTTCAATATATACCTAGAATTTGAGTGTTAGGTCATAGTGTGTTAGAATAATGACCCATTTGAGACTATGTTGTGAAGTTTCCTGAGGTTCCCCTGTTGTATTCCTGCTCCATAATTCCTGGAAAATACTTTTAATTCCAGCCATTTTTGTAAGTATGTTCACACACATCATTCACTAATATGCGTTATAAGTTTACTGTCATAATTGCATAATGCTTTATTAACCTTGACTTCTTTTTTATTTTTTTATTGTTTTTTATTGAGCTATATATTTTTCTCTGCCCCGCTCCCTTCCCGTGCCCTCCCATTTTACCTTCTTCCATGGTCCACATGCTCCCAATTTACTGAGGATATCTTGTCTTTTTCTACTTTTCTTGTAGATTAGGTGTATGTATTTCTCTCTTAGGGTCCTCTTTGTTGTCTAGGTTCTCTGGGATTGTGAATTGTAGGCTGGTTTTTCTTTGCTTTATGTCTAAAAGCCCACTTATGACTGAGAACATATGATATTTGTTTTTCTGGGTCTGTGTTACCTCACTGGATATGATGTTTTCTAAATCCATTCATTTACCCAGAAATTTCATTGTCATATTTTTATGTAGTGTAGTACTCCATTGTATATATACCACATTTTTCTTATCCATTCTTTGGATGAGGGGCATTTAGATTGTTTCCAGGTTCAGGCTATGACAAATAATGCTGCTATGAACATAGGTGATTACATGTCCTTATGGTATGACTGAGCATCCTTTGGGTATATACCCAAAAGTAGAATTGCTGGGTCTTGAGATATGTTGTTTAATAATTTTTTGAGAAATTGCCATACTGATATCCAAAGAAGCTGTACCAGCTTACACTAACACCAGCAATGAAGGAGAGTTCCCTTTACCCCATATCTTCTCCAGCATAAGTTGTCATCAGTGTTTTTGATCTTGGTCATTCTTACAGGAGTAAAATGGAATCTCAGAGTTGTTTTGATTTGAATTTCTCTTATGGCTAAGTATGGTCAGCATTTCCTTAAGTGTCTTTCAGCCATTTCAGATTCCTCTGTCGAGAGTTCCCTGCTTAGATCTGTACCCCATTTATTTTTTATTTTATTAGATTATTTGTTTTTTTGCTGACCAATTTCTTTGAGTTCTTTGTATATTTTGGAGATCTGCCTTTTGTCCAATGTGGGGTTGATGAAGCTCTTTTCCTTTTCTGTAGGTTGCTGTTTTGTCTTGTTGACCATGTCCTTTGCTTTACAGAAGCTTCTCAGTTTTAGGAGGTTTCGTTTATTAATTGTTTCTCTCAGTGTCTGTGCTGCTGGGGTTCTATTTAGAAAGTGGTTTCCTGTGCCAATCTGTTCATGTGTACTTCCCACTTTCTCTTCTATGTGGTTGGTTTTACATTGAGGTCTTTTTTCCATTTGGACTTGAGTTTTGTTCATGGTGATAGATATGGATCTATTTTCATTCTTCTACATGTTGATATCAAGTTATGCCAACACCGTTTGTTGCTTTCTTTTATCCATTTTATATTTTTTGCTTCTTTGTAAAAAATCAGGTGTTCATAGGTGTGTGGATTGATATATATGTTTTCGATTTGGTTCAATTGGTCCGCCTGTCTGTTTTTATGACAATACCAGGCTGTTTCCAGTAATGTAGCTCTGTAGTAGAGTTTGAAGTAAGGGATTGTGATCCCCCCAGAAGTTCCTTTATTATACAGGACTATCTGAGGCTTTTTGTTTTTCCATATGAATTTCAATATTATTTTTTGAGATCTGTAAAGAATTTTGCTGGGAATTTAATGGACATTGCATTGAATCTATAGATTGCTTTTAGTAAGATTGCCATTTTTACTATGTTAATTCTACCTACTCAAGAGGAGGGGGATCTTTCCATTTTCTGGTGTCTTCTATTTCTTTCTTCAACAATTTAAAATTCTTATCATACAGATCTTTCACTTGTTTGGTTAGAGTTACTTCAAGATAGTTTATGTTATTTGTAGCTATTGTGAAGGGTGATATTTCTCTGATGTCTTTCTCAGCCCATTTATCATATGTGTAAAGGAGGGCTACTGATTTTTTTCCAGTTAATCTTGTATCCTGCTAATCACTGATGGTGTTTATGAGCTGTAGAAGTTCCTTGGTAGAATTTTTGGGGTAGCTTATGTCAACTATCCTATCATCAGCAAACATTGAGAGTTGATTTCTTCTTTTCCCTTTTTTATCCACTTCTTTTGTTGTCTTATTGCTCTACCTAGAACTTCAAATATTATAATGAATAGATATGAAGAGAGTGGACAACCTAGTCTTGTTCCTGATTTTTGTGGGATTGCTTTGAGTTTCTCTCCATTTAGTTTGATGTTGGCTATTGACTTGATGTATATTGCCTTTATTATGTTTAGGTATGTTCCTTGTATTCCTGCTCTCTCTAAGACTTTTATCATGAAGGGATATTGCATTTTGTCAAAGGCTTTTCAATATCTAATGAGATGATCATGTGGCTTTTTTTTTCAATTTGCTTATATGGTAGATTACATTGACAGATTTTTATATGTTGAACTATCCCTGCATCTCTGGGATGAAGCCAACTGGATCATGGTGCATGACTTTTTGATGTGTTCTTGGATTCAATTTGCCAGTATTTTATTTAGTATTTTTGCATCAGTGTTCATGAGTTAGATTGGTCTGTAAATCTCTTTCTTAGTAATGTCTTTGCATGGTTTGGATATGAGGTTAATTGTTGCCTCATTAAAAAAAGCTTGGCAATGTTCCTTTTATTTCTATTATGTGGAAAAATTTGAGGAGTATTGGAATTATTTCTTCTTTAAAAATCTTTTAGAATTCTGTGCTTAAACCATCTGGCCCTTGGTTTTTATGGTTGGGAGACTTCTGATGACTGTTTCTGTTTCTTTAGCAGTTACAGATATATTAAATTTGCTTATCTCATCTTGACTGAATTTTGGTAAGTGATTTATACATGAAATTGTCCATTTCTTTAAGATTTCCAATTTTGTAGAGTACAGGTTTTTGAAATGTGATCTAATGATTCTCTGGATTTCCTCTGTGTCTGTTGTTAGGTCCCCCTTTTCATTTCTGATTTTGATAATTTGGATATTTCCTTTTTGCCTTTTGATTAGATTATATAAAGTTTGTCTATTTTGTTGATTCTCTCAAAGAACCAACTCTTCGTCTCATTGTTTCTTTGTATTTTTCTTTGTTTCTATTTTGTTGATTGTGGCTCTCAATTTGATTATTTCCTGCCATCTAGACCTCCTGGGTGAGTTTGCTTCTTTTTGTGCTAGAGTTTTCAGGTGTTCTTTTAACTCCCTAGTGTGGGATTTTTCCAGCTTCTTTATGTAATCATTTAGTGCTATGGACTTTCCTCTTAACATTGCTTTCATTGTTTACCATAAATTCGGGTATGTTTTGTGGTAATTTTCACTGGATTTTATGAAGTCTTTAAATTTTTTATTTCTTCCTTGACCCATTGATGATTCATGAGAGCTTTGCTTAATTTTCATGTGTTTGTTGCGGGACTCTTAATCCCAGGGTTGTGGGTTTGTGTCCAACGTTGGGCACCAATTTGTAACAGTAGGTGGCTTGTTCACCCTGGCCACCCAGAACCAAAATAATCACACAGAAACTGTATTATTTAAAACACTGTTTGTTCCATTAGCTCTAGCTTCTTATTGGGTAACTCTTACATCGTAATTTAACCCATCTCCATTAATCTGTATATATCCATATGGTTGTGGCTTGCTGGGTAAAGTTCCCAGCATCTCTCTCCAGCAGGGGCTACCTGGCTTGGAAAAACTTTTATTCAGTCCTTTACTCTGAGGCAATATCTGTCTTTGAGGTTGAGGCATGTTTCTTATATGCAGCGGAAGGATGGATTTTGTTTTCATATCCAATATGTTAGTCTATATGTTTTTATAAATGAGTTAAGTCCATTTATATTGAAGAATATTAATGGCAAGTGATTGCTACTTCCTGTTATTTTAGTTTTCATTGTTGGTGATGTTATTCTGTGTGTTTTCCCCATCTTTGGGATTTGCAGCTGTGAGATCATCTATTGTCTGTGTTTTTGTTGATGTAGCCAACTTCCTTAGGTTGGAATTTTCCTTCTAGTACTTTGTGTAGTGCTGAGTTTGTGGCTAGGTATTAGTTAAATCAGGTTCTATCATGGAATATCTTGTTCTATCCGCCTATGGTGATTGAAAGTTTTGCTGGGTATAGTAGTCTGGGCTGGAATCCATGGTCTCTTAATGTCTGCATAATGCTTGACCAGGACCATTGTTTCCATTGAGAAGTCAGGTGTAATTCTGGCAGGTCTGCCTTTATATTTTACTTGACCTTTTTCCTCTGCAGCTCTTAATATTCTTTCTTTATTCTGTATGTTTAGTGTTTTGATTATTTTGTTATTATTGGTTAATTATTAAGGTGGACAAGGCAAGAAGTAGAAAGAAAGGGTTCCAAAATAAAGCAACAGAGTCAGAGACAGCCCTTAATACCTCTGTCACATGACTCCCACAAGAAGATCAAGCTAAATAAGCTAAATAACTGCAATATACATGCAGAAGGCCTAGGTCTGTCCCATGAAGCTCTTTGATTTAGTCCCTGTGAGCCCTAGGAGCCCAGGTTGGATTCTGTGGATATTCTTGTAATGTCTTTGATGCATCTTCTCCCCCCAGTCCTTCTTCCCTCTCTTTAGCAGGATTTCTGAAGTTCGGCCTAAAGTTTGCTTCTGGGTATCTGCATCTGTTTCTATCAGTTGCTGAATGAATCCTCTCTGATGACCTTTGGCCTAGGTACCAATCTACAAATACAGCAGAATATCAACAGGAATCATTTCATTGACTTTTTTTGCCAGTCATGTTTGGCTCTATCCTAGGTCTCTAAGATATCCTGCCTCTGGATCATGATTCTTTAGGCAGCATCAGAGGTGGACTCCCTCTCATGATATAGGCCTCAAGCCAGAGCAGTCATTGTTGGCCACTTCTACAATTTATATCACACCTTTACTTCAGTAAATTTTGTAGAGAGGGCAAATTGTATGTCTAAAGTTCTGTGGCTGGGTTGGTGTGCCAATCCTCCACTGGAAAACTTGCCTGATAAAATGAGAAGACCAGTTAAGGTTCTATATCTTCCACTGCTCCTTTCATCCTTCCCCAACACGATTCCTCCTGTGCCCATCTACCCCCATTCAGACTCCTTCCCCTTTCAACCAGTGATGTCTATTCTGTTTACCCTTCATAGTGAGATTCATGCATGGTCCCTTGAGCCCTCCTTGTTTCTTAGCTCTTCTGGCTCTGTAGATTGTAGCATGGTCAGTCTTTACATTAAAGCACTATCCACTTATTAGTGACTACAGACCATAATATTTGTCTTTTTGGGTCTGAGTTACCTCACTCAGAATGATCTTTTCTAGTTCAATCCATTTGCCAGTAAACTTCATGATGTCCTTGTTTTTAACAACTGGGTAATACTCTATTGTGTAAGTGTACCACATTTTCTTTATCCATTCTTAGGTTGAGTTAGACTGAAGGACATCCAGGTTGTTTCCAGTTTCTGACTATTACAGATAAAGCTGCTATGAACATATCTGAACATCCCTACTCCACCAAATAAAATACTTTTTAAAAGAGATGATCCTAAGAATGCAGAGAGCTAATAGGTGAGGACTAGAAAATGATGTTGGACTAAAAGAATTTAGTAATGTTACTGTCTGAAAAAAGGTGTGAAAGGGGCCACTTAAGGTTTTACTAAAATGTCATGGGATACTGAAGGACAAATATCAAAGGACTAGAGAATGTGAATTTTAAAATTGTGAATGGAAATATAAAATAAAGTAACAAATTACAATAAATTAAAGAAAAGCAACAAATTAAAAAACATACATAGTTAAGTACAAAGCTATGAAAAACAAAGCAAAACATGCCTGTTACAATTCATGTGGGTCTTATTGACTAGAGTTGGTGTCTTGTACCTCTAAACCAAAAACCCAGAATTATGAAGCAGGAAGATCATCTTGAGCTACATAATAGCAGCAGGTCAGCACAAGGGATAGTTATATAATAATACTTTGGTTTCAGGCATCTCCCTGCCCCCCCCACTCAATCAGATAAACAAACAAAAATATTGATAACTGAGAGTAAAGAGATACAAGAGTAGGAATATTCTATTTCTGATTTTGTAATGTTTTCCTTGAAGATACTTTTGTTATTTTCCATATTTTTTTCTTGTAAGACTCATACATATAAAATCAACAAAATATAAAAGCTTAGAACTTTGAAGAATCAAGCAATGTCTATTTGAATGGAAGGAAAATATAGCTCCTACTGTCTGTCTGCCTCATTTACTTGTATTTAACACACATAATCTGCTCACTGACATTTCCTGCCACTGTACTCTAATCTTCGTGGAGGTACAGATCCTTCCCTTGTTCTTTCCTTCTTCTTGTGTCTGGTTCTGCCTGAAATGAACTGTCGGCAGTAAAACTGATGGCAGTCGGGCATCGCTAGGCAAAGGCAGAAGCCATCAGTCTTCATTACATCCAATGGCCTCCTCTGTCCTGTCATCTGTCTTCAGCAATGGGTATCAGTAACCATGACACAGATACACCATAAGGTCGCTGATAATGTTTGTCATCAATTTGACTTATAATTTCAAATAGATGGAATATACAGTGAAAACCAAGCTTGTTCTTAAATGCATCAGAGCTGCTTTGAGCCTATGAAAATCGAGATTCACACATGGAGTTCTGTGCTGTATTACCATGCATTTGGAATTCGCTGTTCTTGTATGTTAACAACTTGGCCCACCCACACGTTCCCTGCAATCATTTCCAAAGGCACAACAGTTTTAGTTTAAAAACCTGGACTGAGAAGCATCTTTTTTCCTGAGCTAAATTTTATATTTAAAAGAATTCAGGTTGATTATTATCCACATGCAGCCAAGAGTTTACTCTTTTATAAGGCTCATATTTACAAGTAGAATTTGGTGAAAAATGGTGGTCATTCAAAATTACATATAAACTAGTTCACTCTGGGATTCAAGAGGCAAAGAAAATTGAGTACTTTATGAGGTTATAATGAAGGTCCAAATATAGGTTGAAATATGATGAACTCATCTAGAAGAATTATAGAAAAATATATCACTCTGAACATGAAGAGGACATCAAAATTGATTTATCTATTTCTGCTTGAATAGCAAAAAATGCGTCATGGTCCATTTTATTAAATTTTGTTTATCAAGATCCTTTTTGGTGGATGTTTTAAGAACATTATGAATAGAAAAATAAAAGATCCCTAAGTGCTCACATCCTAGGTTAAGAAATAAAATATAAGTTAGATTAAATCATCCTGCATCCTCTTCTCAATTCTTTCATCTACTTATGCCCTAAGGTGCTCTCCACCTCAACTTTTCATGTGTCTTTTCTATGCATATTTTATATTTTTATGAACTAAATTTGTATTCAAAAATGCAAATTTTCCCCAAATGTGCTTAAATTTTAAGTAGAAGTAGGATCCTTGTAGTTAATTTGTATTTTAATGAATTTCGTTAGCTTGATTTATTTTGATGGAATTTTCTCCACATTAATATTCACAATGCAGTCATTTATCCCTTGACACTTAACTACATATTTTACTTTCTTATTGTTACAAGAATTCAGCAATTTCTTATGTGTGAGCCCATTTCATCCCCTTTCTTAATTACAACTTTACCTACACATATTCTTATTACAGGATTATTTAGAATACAAGTTGTTTAGCATGTAACTTGATCATATGCTGCAAACTACTTAAGTGCTGTCCCTTTGTCTTTAGCCTTACCCAGTCCAAGTATATCCCAAATAACTAAGATTAGCACCTTTTCGCAGCCCTTTATGTGTGATTGTTACATGCTTTTCAGTACAGCTTTTATCTTAAATTTTTTGTTAAATTCTATGTGTATTTCATCCTAAATTGTCTTCATTCTAACTTTTGTTTTTATTTTTGTTGTTATTTTGTTGTGATTGTTATTGTACACTTTTAGCCTAACAGTGTTTATGCTTAAAGGCAAAATTCCACAAAGCCTAAAATGAATTAACATATTATTCACAAGCTTTCCATGACCTACTGTGACTCAGCTTTCTATGATGTGACCCACTGTAGCCATTTGTCCTAAGCCAGTGGTCACATTGGACAGTGTATCAGGATGTGCCAACTGATGCAGAAAAAGTTAGTTCAATGCAACAGAATCAAGGAAATAATACTGAATGCATCCCACAGCAAATATTTGCCAGACTAAAAGAAAGTCTTTTTGCAGTGAGAAAAGGCTTCAGGAATAAGTGAATAAAGCAGGGTGTATACAGAATGGAACTCAGTTTTACACCCAAACCAATGATGTGGCTATTCAAAATTCCTAGAATGTCATACTTAGGTTTATATAATTTGCAATTACTTAAAATTGGCTCCATGCTCTATTTGCTCACTTCTTTCATTTTAGCTTTGTAGTAAAAACTTAAGATTAATGTACTTTTAAAATGTCCTGAAACCTATTATTTTTAAGTTTAATCTCTTAATATCTAATTATATATATTACCAAAGTTTGAGTTTTTAATTTCTGTTTACCAAACACTGGATGCTCCAGTGTTTGATGACTGTGACCTAAGAATACCTGGGGTTGAATGGCAATATACTTCAGAGCCTACTCTTAAAATGCTTTAAAAAGTAATTGCTATACTTTGTATTTAGCTTTCAATGAAATGGCTATATTCTCTTCCAAGCTGACTGCATAATTTCGAATTCCCTGCAAAAATACCTGAGGTTTGATATTCCACTTTCTCACTAGCAACTGGTATAGTCAGGTTTATATGAACTAGGGTCATTTTACTAAGTATAAAGTGGAATTTTAATTTCCCTAATTGAAAATGATGTTGAGCACATTTTCATATCTCCTTTGTCACATGCATATCTTCTTTGAGAATGTGCAGACACTCTTAGGTTTTTGTGCTTCCTTTTTAACTGAGTTTTCTGTTTTCTTATTGTCAAATTCTCACTAATAAATTTTAAGATTCTTCTTAATATTTTGATATAGGTCTTTTTTTTTCTTTTTTTCCCACATTTAATTTTTTATTATTGCATTATAAATAGTACTATTCAAAATTTCCACCTCCTCCGCTCCTCCCATTTCCCTCCCGCTTCCCCACTCCCCCTCCTCTTTTCCCCTCCAGTCCTAAGAGAGGGCAGGTTACCCTGCCCTGTGGGAAGCCCAAGGCCCTCTCGCCTCCATCCAGGCCTAGGAAGGTGTGAATCCAAACTGAATAGGATCCCAAAAAGCCAGTACATGCAGTAGAATCAAATCCCAGTGCCATTATCATTGGCTTCTCAGTCAGTCCCCATTGTCAGTCATAGTCAGAGAGTCTGTTTAGATCACATGCTCGTTCAGTCCCAGTCCAGCTGGCCTTGGTGAGTTCCCACTAGATCGGGCACACCATCTCAATGGGTGGACGAATCCCTTGCGGTTCTGACTTCTGTGTTCATCTTCTCCCTCCTT